>CAUYQG010084067.1:0-44220 GCA_963574415.1 Tarsius wallacei
ATTTATTGTAGAGATGAGGGCTCGCCAAGTTGCCCAGGCGGGTCTCGAACCCGCGGGCTCAGGCAATCCACTCACCTCAGCCTCCCAAAGCGTGGGATTACAGGCTGAGCCACCGAGCCCAGCTTGAACACTTTGTTTTTAAGAAAAAGGTACAATTTCTCATTTTCTATTCTTAGCATAAATTTTAATTTTTTCCAGTGGAACCAAAACCTCCTGCGCCCCATTCAGTGTCATCTAAAACTTGAACTTCTTCTATTGCTGGATAAAAAATCCTTTCACATATGAGCTGTGCCGTTCGATTGCCCTTTTTGACTTCAAACCCTTCTTTGCAAAAATTAAATAGTACACCACCAACATTTCCTCTATAACCTTCATCTATGACACCAGCTCCTACATCTATAAAGCGTTTTGCAGCCAAGCCAGAACGTGGAGCTACTCTTCGTAACACCCAGAAGGAAGAGCTATCTGAATGACCGTTTGCACAAGAGCTTTCTCCGTAGGTGGTATTGTATCATCATAGGCACCGTACAACCCCTAGCCCGCGGCCCGCGCAGACCCCCGGTCCAGGCTGAGGCATGCGCCGAGATCTGGGCAAGGCGGAGGTGCATGCCGCCCTTCTTCGCAGGCCGGGGCCCCTTGCTGGGTGGAATGGCAGGGGTCTCTTCAGAGCAGGGCATGGCCGAGACAGAAGACCAGCATAGGGAATAATAGCACAAGATGAGGTGGGAGGCAATTTTTAAGTGTGGCATAAAGGAATAATAAAAATCAGGTTCCACATAATAAACAGCAGAAAGGTGAACAAGGAGTCACAGGTAGGCTCCCTGAAGCGGGATGAAAAAACAAGAAGCAAACAGGAGGGGAGGATGAGAGTGTGGTTAGAGGCCTCCAAAGGCCATGCTGTATCGCTGTTGGTGCCTCAACATCACTTCCAGGACCTGCCACAAGATGAGCATCTCCCCAGGTGCCCCAGGAGCACACAAGGTAGCTTACAGGCAACCAGCGCTCCACAGGTGTGACAGCACGTCTTTTCAATGCTGTATGTTCAAGGTCTTGATAGAGAGATTTGTCAGTGCACGCTATTCCCATATTTTCGTCCAGAGTTAATGGCAAAATGCTGCTTTGAAATGATGAAGAAAGAGAAGGCCGGCTCAGTGGCTCAGCCTGTAATCCCAGCACTTTGGGAGGCCGAGGCGACTAGACTGCCTGAGCCCACGGGTTCGAGACCAGCCTGGGCAACTTGGCGAGACCTCGTCTCTACCATACATCAAAAATTAGCCGGGCGTGGTAGCCCGCGCCTGTAGTTCCGGCTACTTGAAAGGCTGAGGCGGAAGGATCGCCGGAGCCAGCAGAGCAAATGAATCTCTCATTGTCTTCTTCACTCCTCCTGCCATCACCACCAAAGCTTCTAAATATGGAAAAGCAATAGACCTTACTTGCTGAATATTTATAATATGCCAGGAGCAATGTCTAGGCTTCACATTGTCTTACTTTGTCCTCACAGTGACCTTATGAAGAAGGTGTTACAGGTCCTGGTTTTCAAATGAGGAGGCCAAAGGACCTGATCTGTCTGGGTTTTAGCCACCATGCCCAACGCCTCCCACACACATCCCAACCTTACAGGTTGCAGTGGCCTTGACACCGGAATAGCATGGCATGGGGGAAGTGCTAGCGAGTAGAAAACCCAACTGCCCTAACCCTGAGCGTGTTATTGAACGGACCAAGCCTAAATATCTTCATCTGTAAATGGGAAACATTACATCCACCAAGCTGAATAAATTGCAATAAGGATTAAATGAAATATTTTGTAAAAGCACTTGGCACATATGAGCTCCACGGAGGCTCCTGTCTTGATGTGAAGACAGTCTCCCCTTTCTCAGCATTGGCCTGTGACTGCTGAACCCTGCCCCAAGTCCACGTAACACACTCTTGACAACCCCTCTCTTGCTACAGCCCAAATCTGCTCATCATCCTCGTGGCAAGTCTCCTGTCCAATGCCTTGTGCTCCTTCGGCTTCTGATGTGTTGGCGTGGAGTCCTGCTCATCAGTCCAACTGATGAGGTGCTTCCTTAGGTTTTGTCTCTGTGTCATCGGTTCCCTCTTCACGTAAAATGGTGAATTTAGAATTTAACACCTGGAGATGCAGACCTTGAACCCCAGCCCAGGCCTGCTGACATAGATCTCTGGATGTTGGACCCAAGAATCGGAATCATTAGGTTCATCTATTCATTAAAGCACAGGAAAATCCACATTGACCTTTAAAACAAGAGGCTGGGATTTAATCCCCAATGTCAGATGTTCAAGAAGTTAATAGCAATTTCTGGAGATATCCTTGTTATGCAGATGTTTTGCTGTGATTTTAGGTATCATAACTATAATAATGTAAATTACATGAACTAATAACAACAGTGATGCTTTTTGTTGTAGTAGGGGGTTAGAAAATAAACAGAAAGTAGGCTGAACGTGGAAGTTTCCAGATAATAGGGTCAGCTGAGAAAGAAGTTCAATCAAATGTTTCTCAATACTCTCCTCCAGAGGGAAAGAGAGAGAGAGAGAGAGAGAAAACTGCTGTACAATTCTATTTTCTAAAATGTCTAACATAGAGTACCATGTGGCCCTAGGTGTATAGCAGATCATCTCACAAGAGACAGAAAACTTACATTCAGAGTCACCAAATAAGTGGAGTTTCCCTCCACACAAGATGACTTGCTCAACACACCTGAGTTTGTTATTTTTTCCACTTTTTATTATAAAGATATTTAACTACACAAAGGAGTTGGAAAGCAAGTATAATGAACACCAAAGTACTCTTCATCTATGTTCAGTCCATGTTCACATCCTGTGTGGCTGCTTTATCTCAAACACATGTGCATTTGTTTTGTGTGCCCAGAACCACATGAAATTATGTTGCAGGTGTTACTACACTTGAGTTCCAAATATTTCTTAGCATACAAGAATAAGGTAATAGTCTAAACTTATATAATGCACATTTCATTTTCAAATGATATTTAAAATATATAGTTTTTTTCCTTTTAATCCTCCAAAAGGATTCAACCACAGTTCATGCATTGCATCCTAACCCTCTTCGGTCTTCTTACAACCTGGAGCCTAGCACTGTCTCCCGTTGCGTCATGCCATGGATTTTTCTGAAGAGACCAGGGCAGTTCCACATTCCAGATTTGCCTGACTGATTTCTCATGGTGCATTTAATATGCTCCTGTATCTGCTATTTTTCCTGTAAGGGCTAAATTATGTCTAGAGAAAATACTTCCAGATTAAACATTTCGAAAAAAATACCACTCAGGTGACGTGGGGCACTTCCTATGAGGAAGTAACAGCAGGTTTTCCCACCAAAGGTAGTGGCAAATGTTTGGGGTAAGGTGGTGACTGCTTAATCTCTTAATTTTAAAATTACATTGTCCTCTTTGAAATTGGTAAGGAGGCCGGGCTCAGTGGCTCAGCCTGTAATCCCAGCACTTTAGGAGGCCAAGGCGAGTGGATTGCCTGAGTCTGCGGGTTCAAGACCCACCTGGCCAACTTGGTGAGACCTCATCTCTACAATAAATCAAAAATTAGTCAGGTTTGGTAGCGTGCACCTGTAGTTCCGGCTACTTTGAGGCAGAAGGATCGCTGGAGCCCAGCTGGTCGAGGCTGCCACTGCCCTTCAGTCTGGGTGACAGTGTGAGACTCCAACTCATAAAAAAAAAAGAAAGAAAGGAATTAGAGGAGTGGTGCTTCATCACTATGTAAATATCCTGTTCCCAAAAAATCTTGCAATGAACAATTTCAACCTACATTGATAATTCTTACCAAAATCAGGTATTAATTTGGGTTTAGAAGATAGTCATTTCACATTCTGCTATTCTTCGTTCACTAATTAGGTGGCGGTATTTTATTTTTAAAAGAGCTTTCTTTATTGTCTTTTTTTGCAATACCACACTGAATTCACGAATTTTTATTCATTAAGTGTGTTTCAGTTATTATGGCTGTGTAAAAAATTATCTCAGTGAGCCGGGGTGGCTCAGCCTGTAATCTCGCGCCTTGGGAGGCTGAGGTGAGTGGATTGCCTGAACCCGCAGGTTCGAGACCCACCTGGGCAACTCGGTGAGACCTTATCTCTACAATATATAAAAAAAAATAAGCCGGGAGTGGTAGTGCACGCCTGTAGTTCCAGCTACTTGGAAGGCTGAGGCGGAAGGATCGCCGGAGCCCAGCAGGTCGAGGCTACGGTGGCCGGGAGCGGCCACTGCACTCCAGTCTGGGAGACAGAGTGAGACTCCAACTCAAAAAAAAAAAAAAAATGTGTGTGTATGTGTGTGTTTTAGTACAAAAGGCTACTTGTTGGACAAATTGAACACAATTTGTGTGAGGAGTATGGTCATGGGGAGGATAAAGCAGAGTATGCAATTTGTCAAGGTGGTGTCTATCACACTTTTTTGATTATAGCCCACACTTAACACATTTTACACCTATAACATTATTCATGTGATGTATTATACATGTTCGTACACACACACAACTGAAACAAAGATTTCATAAAATAATAACTACCTTGGCTGTGGGCAATGATTTCTAGTGTTTTTCATTCTATTCTATTTTTTTCTTTTTCTTTTTTTTCAATATATTTAATTGGGTGCTTGCTGTTTGAAACACTCTGAATTAGAGGACATAAAGCAACACACCAAGCATCTGTGCCCTGTCCAGTAGGCCAACTATAAGCTCTAGGAGGACAGAGACATACCCAGTGCCTAACACAGAGTCTAGCACATTCTAGGTATGAAATACGTGTGAGTTATTATCAACACCATTTTTAAGTATTTAACCTTGGGCAAACAATGTAACCTCTCTGTGCCTTGGTTTTCTGATCCATGAGAAGATGCTAATAGGACTTACCTCTTGGCTTTGTTGTGAGATGAAAGTATCTAGAACAGTGCTTGCCATAGAGTTAGCCATCATTTTTAATGTTCATGCTATGATTAAACACTCTGTGGCAAATGCTGTCAAGTATAGTCAGTTTACTCGGCCATTCTCTCATTAATTCACTACAGCAGTGCCTCCTAAGTTCCTTGAACAATGCTAAGCATTACTTAAAATTCATTACTTTTGTTATCTTCTCAACAACTGTATGAGGCAAGGACTGCTGGTATCAGTTTATAGATTAGATTTAGAAAGGTGAGCTGCTTGCCTAACATAACACGTCTAGTCCTTGACACCAAGTCTATACGACTCTGAAGCCTGAGCAGTTATACTGGAAGAAGAGGAGTTGGGTAGAGGTTATTTTAGGCGGATGGACTGCCAACACTGCAGAAGTCTGGGGCAGGATCCTAACATTATATTTCATATATGTTGTCTCTCCTCTCATTTTATATATATTGTGAATTGGGCAAGCGTAAGGAGAGTAGGAAACATCCTTATCATTTTCAACAAAAGAGTAAGGGAATTCGGGTTTGCAGGCATGCCTCATTTTATTGTGCCTTGCTTTACTGTATTCTTTACAGATTTAAATTTTGTGGCAACCCTGTGTTGAGCACACTTCTGTCGGTACCAGTTTTCCAATGACATGTGCTCACTTCATGCCTCTGTCTCAGCATTTTTTAGCAATAGGTATTTTCAAATTAAGGTATGTGCATTGCTTTTTTTTGACATAATGTTATTGAACACTTAATAGTATAGGGTAGATATAACTTTCACCTGAATTGGGAAACCAAAAAAAAAAAAAAAAAAAATTTAGGTCTCATTTTATTGCCTTATTTGTTTTGTCGTGGTGGTCTGGAACTGAACTTGTAATGTCTCTGAGATATGCCTATACTTCTTTTTTGAATTTCCATATGAAAACTTTCTTTTCAAAAAGTCCTTTTCAGTGCTTTTTCTTTTCAGTGCTGTGGATTTGGTACTGCCTTGGTGGGCAGGATGGAGTCAGTCAGAAAGGATTAAATCTCCAAATTTGACAGAGGTTAAGAAAATGTGGTGAAATGTAGGTTCCCTGAAAAGCAGAAACGAGAGACAACCAGGGCAAAATGGACATATCTGAGACAATGAAGCACGAAGTAAATAAGAACACATAAGTGGAGAAGTTTCTGGAACTGATAATATCAGGGAGCACAGGCTGAACTTATAGTGACTAATTTCCTAGGGTGGGTTTTATTTGCCCATGTACTACTTTTGAAGGACTGCCCCATCTTTGGCTCAAGTCTTTGTTTTTGGAAACCAGCTTCAGATAACGGTGGCAATTATAGCTACTGAGGTCAGAGACTCTTTCTTCACATGAAATCCTACTCCCTTGTTACCTGTAATTTACTCTCTTATTGAAAATTTATTCTCCGATTTATGTCATCAAAAGAATGAAGTACATTTTTCATATTTATCATACCTCCTCTCTAGTTTTCCAAGATGAGATTTGAAAAGCAATTCTTCAATCATTCCTGTTTGTCTTGGACGAGGCCAAGAGCTCTCTATCAGTTAATCACTTCATTGCATCGGAAGTCACAGTTAATGCCACATGGTCTGTTTCTGAAGGAAATGGTCGAGGGGTTCTTAATTCATTAGCTAGACTTTTGCAGAGTGATTAACTCTTTCTTATGGAAATAAAAAGGGAATTTGTTTTTGAGGGATGTCCTTATTAGAACTCTTTCATTCTACTCTGCCTGTCCTGTAAAGTTTCAGGATTTCTGTCTTGAGACATACTTGGTCCATCTTAGATTATGCCTGTCCCTCCTTGGAACCTTAAGATAAAGTCCCTTTGATATAAATGGCTGTCATTATTTTTTGTCTTCTGCACATCAGAGAGTTCAGCTGCTATCTAACCGTCACTCCCCATCTCCTGGGTTGCTTCCAGGCAACCTCTCATCATTCTTATCAAATTACCAAATATACACTTACATATGTGTGTACATATTCAAAATATTTAACCTGGTATACCATGGACCATGGGCAATGGCCTCAGCAAACTACTTTGTATTGACTGAATGATAGTCTAACTCATCAACCCTCTATATTAGCATCCCAACTCATAAATATTCAGGGAAATTGCTGGGCATAGTGGCTCATGCCTGTAATCCTAGCACTTTAGGAAGCTGAGGCAGGAGGATTGCTTGAGTCCAGGAGTTTAAGACTAGCTTAGGTAACATAGCGAGACTTTGTCTCTACAAAAAAATAGAAAAATTAGCCAAGTGTGGTGATGCATGTATGTGGTTCCAGCTACTCAGAAGGCTGAGGAGGAATGATTGCATGGTTGTGCCACTGTACTCTAGTGCTTGGGTGACAGAATGAGAGCCTGACCTCTGAAGGAAAGAAAGGAAGTGAGAGAGAGAGAGACAGAGAGAGAGAGAGAGAGAGACAGAGAAGGAGGGAGGGAGGAAGGGAGGAATAAAAATGATGGCTAACTATGTGGCATGGACTTTTCTAGACACTTTCACCTCACAATAAAGCAAAGAGGTAAGTTCTATTGGTGTATTTTTATGGATAAGAAATTTGATATCTAAGAATAGCAATATTTAAGAATATTAATATATTATATTATGTTTTAACCCAGGGTTAAGAATGGGAGGTTTGAAACATAAATTTCTAGACTGTGCTTTGAATCTTATGCTCAGCCCTGACATTTTCCTTTGTGCTGGGAGCTGCCTCCCACTTTGTTGGGAACTCATGGACTGCCCTCTGCTTTGTAAAGTCTTCTTTTACCATTGCGTGCTGTTACTGTTAGCAATTGTAATCTCTTAGATTCTCTGAGCTGAAATTTCTATCTGTGAAATATCCTTGTGTCTCTATCATCTCTTTTCTGCTAACCTCTAGTGCACTACTCAACAAAGTTGCATGGGAAAGTATAAATCTACCTAATGGCTTTGAGAGTTAAAGGACACAGCCATGACTTAGGAAAAGTATGTGCAATTCTCCTTTAAATATGACATTTATTATAACCTCACTTATTTTCTAAAGGAGAAACACTGGAAAGCTAAGCTCCTTGGAAGACGTTGTCTCTGGCAGATTTTCTCAACAGTTCGGGCCAGGCAATCCTTTTCTGTGGATGCCGTTCTGTGCACTGAATGTTTAGCAGCATCCCTTGCCTCTGCTCACTAGATACCAGTAGCATCTTTCCAGTTATGACAACCAAAAAAGTCTCCAGATGTTGTCAATGTTTCCCTGGGGGTCAAATATCTCCTCTGGTTGAGGAGCACAGTCCTTTAGAGACCTGCTTTTCGAAATGTGGTCTGTAAACCAGCATTACTCTGACATCACCCACAAACTTGCAGGAAATGCAGAATCTCCATCTGAACCACAGATCTGCCTAATAAGAATCTGCATCTTCACAAGATCTCCAGATGGCATATATTCAAAACCTCAAATATTCTGAAGCCCTGCCTTCAAGGATGCCTTCTATTGGCTAGCTGTCCCGTGTTATCAGATCCATCTGAGCTTCTTCTAATCTTTCCTGGGTAAATTTCCATCTTTTGGAAAGTTCCTCAAGCTGCTTACAGGTCTTTGTTGACTCAAGTCTCCCCTCTTTCTTTCTTTTTTTAAAAATACATTTTATTTTAAAAATGTGGAGTACAATTCAAGATTAGGTATACAAGTGGACATTGTACAGGTAAAGTTTGGGCCTCCCTTTGGTCCCCACTTCGCCTGGATTGAGATCAGGTACCTTATTGATGTTGTGTTCCTTTCCCCCTCCCCGGCAGTATCCCGCTACTGCCAATCCCTTTCTTATAGTATTATGGTAAATGTTTAGGGTCCATTTATGAATGAATATCTCTCCTCTTTCTCCCAGCAATATCTTTCCTTAGTTTGAGGCTACTTAGTCTATTCTAATGCTCCAGAGTCTCTAGAATAATATTCCAGAGGATGACTCTAGGATGAGGAGGGGAGGACAAATTCAGGTCTTTCAGTCTATAAGAACAGCTGAGATGGGCACTGATGCTCCATGTCTGTCCACTTTAATGATGTTTCCTTCTTGTGGCATTTGAAAAGAAGGTTATGTTGATTTTGTAGTTAAGGCTGTCAGCCTTCATCAGTTGGGGTTACACATGGTATCCCATGAGATTCAGAATCTATGAACTAACATGGAAACATTGAAAGGCTGTCAATATGACACCAATGACTCTTCATTTTCAGTCATCTTTAGGTGTTAGAGTTCAATATCATTGTTTAACACTCCTCGGTGAAATAATTTACACACTTGAGTACAGTATGAGTATTGCTAATATGCCAGCCTTACTGTCACACTTAGTGTTCAATTTCCTTTTAAAATTGTTGTTTGTCATCTATTCTAATGATGGTGAAATTCAAAACTGGAGCAAAACTTCTACTTTCTTTCATATGCCTATGTTCTTTGCATCTCAATGCATAGTTGGCTACTTAAAAATTAGAGGCAGCAAATGGTGGAGCACTAAGGCTCACACCTATAACTCCAGCTACTCGGGAGGCTGAGGTAGAAGGAATACTTAAGCCTAGGAGTTTGAAATCAGTCTGGGCAACATAGGGTAACCCCCCATCTCTAAAACAGAAAACAAAAAGATTAACTAGTGTAACTAGTGAGACACACATACACAAGTGTCAGTCCCTGGACGACAAGGTGCAAATTGTGAATAATATAGTTGTGTATAGACCCAACAAATCTGGGTATAGGGTGAGACACACGAGGTATCTCAGACACAGATGTTCTTTCCTGAGTCCCTGCAAGTGCTAGCTCTAGTCCTACCTAGCCCTGAGACCAAGCATCTCCATTCTGCATGTGGTGTTTCCCTCCAGAGTCATGTCTTTATCATGTCAGAGATAACTAATTTCTCTACCTTTTCAGGATTTATACTGCATTTTTTGGTTTCTCTAGTCTCACTCCCATGCTTTTAGTCCATGAAGTTTGGCCTTTCTGGATTCCTCTATCCATTGGAGACAACTCTGGTAACTTGAAGGTCAGGAAAGATATGACCCAGAAAGAGAGACCTGGAAGGTTGTTTCCCAGATCCATTATCCCCATGTACCAGTTACCAATTTGTTACCTTCTCAGTGCAGACCTAGCCTTCCTTGCACTGCCTTTTGATACTGAGTCTGGAGCTGTCAACATGTCTCCTTTGACAGCTATGACCGTGTAAAGCTCTATCAGTAGAAGAAGTAGAAGGAACACTGCCTGAGCTCCTTGTTCTGTTGTTTTTCTTCTGGAGTTTATGATTCAGTGTCCAGTAGGCACATTTGTGTGGGAGACCAGGTAGCACTCATTCTCCAGCAAGTCTTACTAGCACTCTTGCCAGCATCTTCCCAGTGAGTTCTACCAGCATCCCAGCAGGTGGCTTTTCAGTAAGTTTCACCAGCACTCCAATGGGCTGCTTACTTGACAGCTCAGTGAGGGGCACCCAGTAGTGCCCACCATTAGCAAGTTTCCCTGGCACCTCAACAGGTTATTTTTGTTTTCCAGTCCCAGTTTGTGGCACCTCAGTGAACATCAGTGTCATTCAATGATAACTACACCCTCTCCAACAAGGTGTAAATTTCAGTCTTGGTGGGGGTGGAGGTGGTCTAGAGCCTTTTAAGTTTATTTCTTTTTAAAGTATTCTCCTTCATTCTAGAAGTCGTAGTTATTTCTTTTATCTGTCCTCTCTGTAATCTTTAAGGTTCCCTTTGCCCCTTTTAGAAAGTGATCCTCTTTTACCAATTATCTTCTATATTACAATTTGCTGTTTACATTACTGGTGTGGTTTCTGTCTCCTGATTGGACTCTGACTAATTCACATTATGGTCCATCAGAGATCTATTACAATGTGAACCTACTCTACTTTTAGAAGGTATCTGAAGGAGATACAAGGCCTGTGGTTGTCTGAATGTGTTCCCACAAGATTTAGGTGTTACTAATGTAATAGTATTAAGAGGTGGGGTCTGTAATAGGTAATTAGGCCATGAACACACTTCCCTTATTAATTGGATTAGGTGCCCTTATAAAGGAGCTTGATGGACAGAGTTTGGCTCTTTTGTCCTCTAACTTTTGCCATCTGAGGGAATGGAATTCCTCCTCTGAAAATGAAACAGCATAACATGTTATCTTGGAAGCAGAGGACAGTTCTCACCAGACAACCAAACTTGCCAGTGCTTTGATCTTGAACTTCTCAGCCTCCAGAATTATGAGAAAATCAATTTTCTTCTTTTTTTAAAATTATCCAGTCTCACAAAATGGACTATGGACTAAAACAGGGTCATTATAGGAGACACTGTCCATTTTCTTGCAGATAGATTGGAAATGATCTTTCCCGGGTAGAACTGCTTGGAAGTAATGAAATGCTCATTAAAAGGTGCTATTCAGCAGTAAGTCTTTGTTAGTTCAGGTTATCGTTCTGTGTTCTTGCCTTGTCACTCTTCCCTGTTCTCTAATTCTAACCATAATATAGCTACCACCAAAGTATGAACTCTATCTGTCTATTTATATTTGAGTCTCATACTTTCCCTGGGAAAGTCTAAATATAGATAATGATATACAGATATACAACTAGAACTCCCTGGAGGAATTCACAGATTCTCATTTTTTTCCGTTTTTTATTTATTTTTGTTCTGACAATTCTGAGTCACCAGAATTGCCATTGTCCATGATTTTCTGTGCTCATTGTAAGGTCTTTCTGAATAAGTGCTCACACCCAATATTAATGTTCTCATGAATGATCATTCTGAAATTGATAGTGACTATTTTGCTTATAAGACTTAATGGGGCATTTAAAAGTTTGCCCATTTCTTAGCTATGATTTTCCTGTCAGCTGGGTCAAGGGGCTGACTTATAGGAAGAGTTGTTGAATATTAACTTCCACAGGACTCCGATTAAACTGATTGACTTGACAACATACATTGGCATTACCATGTCCTTAATTCTGAGTTTAGAAATAGCTGAAATAGAGAACATTAATACATTTTAGTTTGCATGCTTAGAGATTAGTCTTTTATACTCACTATGCATATTTATGAGAAATAAACTTTATATCAATACTTAGACAAATGGGCTTAGCCCAAATTTTTGGCAATAAAATACTATAACATTGATTTCTGGTCAATAACCTTCATAAATTGACCTGAAGCCTCCCGATGTGTTCTTGGTGAGCACATCTTAATTATTTCATTTTGCTGGCAATAAAATTAGCATAGAATTACACTTTGGGAATCTGTATATGGATTGCATGTATATAAACTGCAAAGTAATTTTACTAATAATAGACACACTGAACTCTGAGGATCAATAGCTATCTAAACTGGCATACTATGTTTAACCCTCCTGATCAGGTAAGTGTTTGATTTAACAAAGTAGCTTTCACGGTCGACTGTTCCTCATTCTAAACTTTTCGATGAATATTTTCATTTGCACCTTGAGGGCTCTGTATCTCGGGATCTTGAAGTGCCCTATGTTATCTATTCTTATTATACTGTCACCCTAGGAAAGATTAATGTTCCATATAGACTCAATACAGATATCCTACTGGAATATATTTTTAAAATAGTATGTCATTTCGAGATTGCGACGATATGATAGATTTTTTCCCCCCATCTTTGTGGTCTTCAGCTTCATTCACTGATTTTGTGTCGTAGTTACACTTTAGTGAGGAACAACAATAAAAAGCACCATGTCAAATAAAAACAGTCTGAAAAATGATGCCTTCTTGCTGATGGCATTAGTGATATTATGGAGCACAATTCCTGTGTTTAGAAAAACAATGGAGTTTGTTATGAAATTGAGTTTCCCCAGAGAGTGCCACATGACCGCAGGCTATTAATTATACAGTTTTATTGTTATCTTTTGTTCAGAACAATAGTGCTCCTGGGGTCCTGTGGAACTTTCCTCTCATGCGACCATGTCGGGTTTTGATTAAGCATTATTACATACAGTTCATTAACAATGTATCTTCAAATGAGTTTTTGATTGAACATTTTTATTGGTCATTTACTATAATTGATGGATTCTGTTGAAATTTAACAGGAAATTTGCCAGGATAGTAACAGTATTTTTCATTATATATCATTATTCTTTTTCACCCTAAAACCCAAGTTTTCTTCAAACAAAACTTTCAAAAATTATGTATTGATCTCTTGCCAAGGTAGTTGCTCTTTCCATAGTTCATTTAGGAGAGAAGCAAACTCTTAGTATTGAATAAGAATAAGAAAAATTGGAGAAATCAAATAACTCTATTAATTTAGCCTTTTTCCTCCAGTGCTCAACTCATTCTTTATGATGAAGAAAATCATTTCTTTCAAGCTGGTAAGTTGGTATTACATATGGAAACTTGAACTGTTTAACTGGATTCTCCAATATACTAATCACAATGCTTATCACTTCTGTTTTTAATCTATTCTTTAACACTTTAATCAAAGGATTAAAAAAGATTTGGCAATAGGTCACCTGATTACTTTTTGTAATGTCTTTATTACTTAAATAAAAATTAGAAATGCCTTATACATTATTTAACATGTTAATAAGCATCTCCCTGGAATATTTTGATAGTGAATTTATTGCAACTGGAGCTATTCAAACCAAGCTAGATAACTACTTGTTGAGAAGAAGAAAAAGGTAAAACAAATAATCTTTAATATTTATTTCAACCATAACCTTTTATAATCTACTTATGTAATAACAGCATAAGACAGAGGGCAAAGGTAGAAAAATAACTGAAAGGAGGAGTTTAAAGTCTACTGTCTGACCTCAGGCTAGTTACTTAGCTTCTCTGGGCTTCAGTTATTTTAATCTGTTATTTTAATAATGAGGAAATTGGGAAATTGGATTAGATGTCCTTAAAAATTTTCTTCTGGAACATTCCATGTTTTCTTATTTCCCTAATACGGAGGAGTAAATGAAAGTTTTCTAAGAGACTATTTTTCAACTGGAAAATACCAGACACTTGAGGAAATAGAGCCTACTAACAAATATTGGCAAATTTTTAAAACTTTCAATGAATTGACAATTCTGGGATCTATTGTGTCTATTACACTAACATATGTTCCTACCTCATGTAACTTCTTGTATAATTTTTCTCTTACTGAAAATGTGAATAAGAAATACATCAAGGAAAAAAATTTCTCTTCATAATTCTCTATTTTCTTCTTTGAAATAGCAATTACTACTGCCACTGAAAGCTTCTATAAATTGGAGCATGCTTTATCACTGTCATATAGGAAGGGTCAAATTAAAGTAGTTGCTGAGCATGGGTTATTTTATCAAAAAGAAAGAGCTAGTCATTGCCTACGTTTCTAAACTTCATCGATTGATGTCATTATATTTCCCGTATCTCTGTTTTCTTCTTTTCTCCCCTGGGTAGATTAAAAGGCCTTTATTATCCTTTTATTAGCTCACAAATACACATCTAACTCTGTGGAAAAATCAGGTAAATGGAGAGGTTAGGAATTAATCAACCAGTCAGATATTTCTGGGGGGCCCAAAGTACTCAATCATCTGAAACTTGAAAAAAAAATGAATTGTAAATGTAAGTTTCATATTTTACCCTTTTTATCTACTACAGAATTATTTCTACCTTCTCTATTTCTCTTTCTCTTAACATACTACCCTCTTAAACTGCAAGGCACCACTAAACGAAGAAAAACATGCCAGGAATTTACTAGGTTATAATTAATTTGACCACTGTTCACTCTATGGCATTAAGTGGATCATACGTTCTCACTGACCTGTATCTCAGAATTGTTATCTCAGGTGGTGGCCATGTAGGATAATTTTTCCCTCTACCCTTTCTTCTTACCTTAATCTTCTTTCTTTTAAGTGGAAAAAAAGAGAGAAAATAGCATGAAGAAAATAAATCCATTGTAACATCAACTTTATGGGTCAAGCTTGGCTATATTTAAAGTTCTTTCACATGATGTTTTGATTTATTTCCCACATGAGGTAAATGAGCAAAGTAGCTTTGTTAGCATTTGTCCTTTTTAACCATAGGGAGGAAGTAAGATTCTTTTTATTGCTCATTTTATTATGAGGTAGAATTTACTGAAATAATAGGAATTTACTACTCCATGGTAGATCTCTACATATTTGGACTTAACAAATGGTCCTTAGTCAAAATGGCAGCTCGAGTATCAACTAACAATTGGTGTTCTTACCTAGAAGAGGGAAAAATAGGCAAATGTAACTCTATGTGTCATCTGTATTTAATGATGAAAAAAGGTTTAGCATATAAGCCCTATGGGTTGTCCTATTGTGAATCTTTATGTAGAGAGAACAGAATATGAAAACATTCCAATGATCCATCTCAGGACTAGGATAGGAAGACCAGGGTGTCTTATTTTTATGCCAGCAATGAGGTATTTTGGGAAAAGCATAGAATTTGGTGGTTAATAACCCTGATCTCTAGCTTTTAGTCTGTCCTAACTATTACTATTTCAGTAAGAAGGCAAGTTAATTCATCTTTTTCAGATTTAGTTCCTTAGTCAGTGTATAAGCAAGGAAATGGGACATCTTGTGACAAACTGGCACAGTGTCTAGCATACAGCAGGCACACATGAAGCAGTCATAGGGTCTGAATCTTTCTCAGTTTCTTCATTCTTGAAATGAGGAGTTTGATCTGTAACACCACAGTTCTCAAGCTTTTTTTAAAAGCAGTAGAACCAACCCCCTTGAACCATAACAACAACAACAACAACAACAATACATTTTACATGGAAACCTAATAAATTAACCAGATGAAAATCTAAGCTGTTCTGAGTCAACTGAAAGTAGAAAGCCCAGAGCTATGTCTACTGGCCAGTTATGGTCTCATGCCAAAAGTTTGACATTCATTCAAACTTCCGGTTAGCGGATCACACCAACACACATTAACTCACAGGCATACGACACGTCTTTTCAGAACCTTTAGAGCATTAACTATTTCTTGGGTCAATGAATATTTCTTGTGGGCCACACACGACAATGGTCTCTAGTGTGTCAGCTCCCAGTTCTTCTGACAAGTCACGATAAAAAGTGGGGTGGTATTGATGTGGTGAACTATAATCATCCTTTGAAATTGGACTCATCACATTTCTGTTATGAAGGGTGGCACACCCGGCTGCAAACAAGCCTAACTCTGGGAAAACGCTAAAATGGATGCTGTCTAGCTGTTCTGCTGACTGTGAGGGTTGGAATTTTTCCTGAAATTATCATCTGTGGCCCACCCAGTTCAGATATCTATATTTAACAATACATGAAGAGTTTCTTTTAATTCAAGACTATATAAAGACGAAAGAACCATCTGGTTTAGACTAAATCAGAGCATTGTAATAATTGTATATATTTTTACTAAATATTTAACTTTTGCAGTTACTACACTTAGCACCATGACATGGCTGGGAGAGCCTGCAGAGTCAGATTAAACATCTCGGGCAATTATTTTATCTTTGCTAAACCACAATATTCTCATTAGTAAAGTGGAAATGAGAATTCATTCCTCTTTTGGGTTGCTATGAGATTGAAAAAAAACAAAAAACAAACAGAAAAAACCCCCAAACCCCATATCCCTGGGATCTAGCACTGGACTCAGCATACAGTATATGCTTAATAACTATTCATTCGCCTTCATTTAGAATATAGCACAGTTTTGATGTTCACTTATAGTTCCAACTCAACAAAAACAACAAAAAATGGATGAAATTTGAGTGAACTGTGACTGAGAAGCTTTTCTGGTACAATGTTTCCTTATCTTCTTTTTCTTTTATTTTTCTTCATCTGTTTCATTTACTGATCATCTCTAGAGTTGAGCTGACTTGAGTTTTGATGCTAATTTAGAAAGAATCTCCAGTTCTCTGTTTTCAGTTGTTAAAAGTTTACACACAATAAAGAAGTAAATGTCTTTATCAACGGTATGGCTATAACTCTATCTGCTACTGCACAGATTTATGCAAAATAAGAAGAAGAGGATGTCAACTCTTTTTTTCAAAATGTGCTCTGCTAGCTGTCTGCGACTGTCAAAAGTTAAACTAGGAATGTACGTTTTGCTCTGTCTCTCTCCCATCAGCTATCCCATTAGATAAGTTGAGGTAGTAAATGACTCCAGTTTATATTCCATATGAAAATATTTTTCTTGCAGACAGCATTACCTGTAGAATTAAATTATCACAAATTGAATATGTGAACAAAACACCTGGAGATCTTGTTAAAATTCAGTTTTGGACACACCATGTCTGAGAAGGGGCCCGAGACTCTGCATTTCGAGCTCCCCTGAGATGCCCTTGCTACTGGTATGCAGACCATAGTTTGGGTGGCAAGACTGCAGGGTACATCCTAGGTCACTTTGTAAATCATCCATTATTGCTCTTCCACCATCTCTTTTGCCCGTTCAACTAGAATAAGTAGATTTTTTTTCCCCGGTTTATTTGTTTATTTATGTATTCCATGCCAGCTATGTTTGAAATACAAACAGACCCAAGAAAACCCCATTGCTGACTTGGACATTTTTAGCTGTTTATCTTCCAGAAAAATTATCTTCTAAAAAAAAAATAAAAAGCAAATAAAAACAAACTTACAACTTTGTGTCAATTTTTAAATGATAACTTAATTTTGCATGACGTCTTTCTTTGGCAAATTTAATCTTTTTTGACCATCTAGTGGGTTGGTTTTCTAGCCACAAAGAGTGTTAAAGTCTCTCATTCATGGAAAAAAACAAGCTTGAGACTTTGAAAACCATTAAAGTAACACTGGCATGTGACTGAGGCCAGTATTCTGGAGGCTGAGCATTTACAATAACAAGTATTCTTCCTTCCTGACTTCCATTCAACAGTGATATGTCTGGGAGCCCTATGCAATCAATGAGAATGATGAAGATGTAAAATGAGACCTCCACATATGCATTCATTTGTCAGTACCCACATTAAAGACATGGCCCGTAACCAGTTGGGCACCCATCAGCCCCCAATCTTAAGGCTAGAAGATATTCAGAAATGTTGTCACAAACTTCATTATTTTAAGAGCTATTTCTTGAGAAAACTCTGGGTCGAGTGTTCCAGAATATATTATCGCTATGAACACAGATTTTCATTGACAGCATTTTGTGGGCATCCATTTAAAATTAATATTAAGCCAAAGAAATAATGGTCCTTGTTTCTTTCCTTTAAAATGACAGGAATAGTGGGTACTTGTTCCTTCTGAAAAACAGGAAATATCTAAGCCAGCAGTCTTCACACTAGTGTCGTTCCTGCATTACTTCAGTTATCGATTAAACCTTGCCAAATTCTCCATGATGCATCTGTCTGCCAGTGAGAGAGAGGTTTGTATGAGAGATTGACTTGGAAAGGTTATCTCAGGAACAAGGGATGTGCAGTTCTCTACCTTTTACAAAGTCTTGAAATACTGTGAAATTGGATAGCCACTGAAGCACAGAAAATGGGGCATCTGGCTATAATTCTCTGAAATTAGTAATGTTTTCATATAAATGGTACAGAATTTGGACTTAATTCTTTAGAAGGAATGCCCAAACCAAATAAACACTCATTAGTACTATCTTCTGTCACCTTGAAACAACTGAAGTCTAAGTATGTTTAAGGGTTAGAGCTCAGGAGTCTATAGCAGTTTCTTAGATTCCTCTAGGGTCTTGCCACCGTGTAATTTAGAAGGTGGGGAGGGGTGGGATAGGGACATAGCAGCCAGGAGCAGAGATCTTAGATGAGTTTATCTTCAAGTCTCATGGCGACTTCTTGTTGGTATTTTTGCCAACATTTGAGTGTGTTATATTTTATTTTCTCTCTTTTGTTGAATCTAGACCGATAATACCCCCCAAATTTTGCCCTCGGGTCTGCACGTTTATAAACACAAGAAATGGAATTGCCGAGGCCTCGATTTGTTCTATTGATTTGGAGAGTGCTGCAGGGAGTCCCAAGATCAATAAAGCATTGACTTCTTTTCCTTCACCTCTTCCTTGCCAGTTTCCATTGCCCCACATCTGCCTTTTTTTCTTTTTTTGTCTTGCTCTTGGGGATCAGTGCCATATATGTCTGATCGCTCTCTTTCTCTCATCTCTCATGGGGATAGGAGAGAATTCTCAATGCTGGAGAGTTATAGTTTATGTTTCAAGGTGAATGAAAGGAGTCCTCAAACTCATATGAATACCTCTAGGTCTACCTATTCTAGTACCTACTTTTAACTGCAACATGGGGTAAAGATGCAAAGCTTCAGACTTCACGTGGTCATGTTTACGATTGTTTTTCTGGTCTAGCCCAGAGACCAAAGTATATATTAGTCCATGTGGTTGTATGCATATCTAATATACTTTTATCTGTGTTCCTGCTCCTTGTTATTTTTGCATGTGTGCACAAGGGAATGTTTGTGCACATGTATGTAAGCAAACGCAGACATTGAGGGCAACATCTGTATGAAAGAAAAGAGAGATTTTTTTTGGTTGGTTGTTTGCTTTTTTAGAGGTGAAAGTAGGGATGGTTAAACTCAAATTAAGATAACATAGGAGCTTAGCCTTGGGACAACACTGTGATTGTTTGAAAATTGGGTTCTACCCAAGATCCCTGTCTTGGTCTCTGGAAACTACCTTACTCTGCACAAGTCTTTGTTTAGACCAACTGATAGACAACCAATAGGTGAGGGAGATCTTCCCTTAACAAAGAAGATATTTATTGAAACTGCCTTTTGCCTCCCTAAGACTAGGGGTGAGTTTCATTCATTCAGGAAGAGGGTTGAATAGTAAGAATGAAGTTTCTCAGATAAGGTTCTACATTCTTACTTAAGAAAACATCCTCAGCTTTCCCTGAATTTTTTCTTTCCCTCATACCAAGAACTAATACAGAAGAGCAAGAAAATGAAAGTGATATGGTCAAAATAAAAAAGAAAACTTGGAATAAAGACCTCTTCTAATGTAAAATAAACAAAAATCTTGCTATTTCCAGCACTACAAACTACTCCTGCCCCTGAAGAATCAATTACTATGTTGGAGTCAGTTACAGTTTCCAGAATTCTCTCTGAGAATTGTCCTGGATAACCTCCAAGGGTCCCCTGTCCTCCACAACTCTGTGCCTCCTTTCTGGTCTCTGTTCTCAGCTCAGGGGACTGGCTGTGTCCCTTCTGTCTAGAAAGAAATGCAGTCAGTCATGGCACCAATTTGAAGAGGGTGATTATACTAGAAACAGCATTTCTTCAATAATCAATTGCCTATCCAAACTGAACAATGGCTAGAAAAAAGGTAGTTAATTCTTAGCTGTTTGTTCATTTCCTTTTGATTTTTTTTTTAAAGAAAATTCAGTAGTCTATGAGTTGGGTCCAGGAATTCCCTGAACGTGACTAGCTATAGAGTTGCTCCATTTTAACTTTTGATATTGGACCCACTTAAGGAGTGCTCTTGATCTACACGCCACACACTGCAGTCTCGTGTTCAGCCCTCCCCTTCATGACTGACAGTCCCTACCCTGTACCAAGGAACCATCTGTCTCCACAGCTCGCCCACACAAGAATGGAATTGTCATTGATGCGGCAGCCAGGACTGCTGCAACAGGCACCAATGCCAGACGACACAGGTGGTCTAGAGCATGGAGAGTCACCAAGGAGACTCAGAGAAAACCAGCACTTCCATTATCAGGGTGGAATGCATGTGAAGGCATCACGATTCTGTCCCAGTCTAAAGAAACCTGAGCCAAATAATGGACACTGGATCCCAGAATGTGTCTATCAAGTTCCTGAATCACAGAGATGCTAGCAAATGTAATATCAGTTACTGGTTCGCTGAAAACTTACTTATAGCCACTGTGCCATGAAACTCTGTGTGAGTTGCCTAATTTAATTGGCACAAGAATCCTATGAAGAAGATGCTGTTATTATTTACATTTCTAGAGAAGGAAGGTAAAGATTAGCCCTTGAGCCCACACTGTTAACCTCCAGACTTCAGTGGTTCTCTTGGCTTGTGGAAATAAAACAGAATGAAGCATGCGTCTTCTGGTGGCTTATGTAGGTAACTTTAGGGTTCATGGTAATTAGAAAAAAGTATGGAAATATTTCAAAATTTTATCCCAAGATGACCCATTAAAAATCATTAGATGACTATTCAGATACTAAGAAACCATTTCCCAGGTGTTCTGATATTGTTGCCTATACCAAACTATCTCAAACAATTGAATCTATTTAGTACTTCTTTCTTATTTCAAAGAATGAAGAGAGACAACATCCTCTGTGGGTCTAAGAGAAATCAAGCAACATAGGACTATAATGAAATTACAGAACTAAAACTTAATTCTTTATCTTCCCTTCCTAATGATGACTCAAAATCTGAGAAAAACTTAGCACACTCCTTACTGTTCATTTTCTTCTTCAATCTAATATATAATACACTCTCCACAGAGTCCTGCTGATTCTTTGGAATCTACCTCCTTTTCTTCATTCTCATTATATAATTTCAGTTCCTAGATTCATCATATCCACAATGAAGGCCACCTGAAGACAGAACCTTCATCTTGTCTTATTTCCACAAGCCAAGAGAAGCCCTGAAGTCTGGAGGTTAACAGTGTGGGCTCAAGGGCTGCCTGGATGCAAATTCAGATTCACTATGTGGGTGATCTTGTGTAAGTCACTAATCTTTACCTCCCTTCACTAGAAATGGAAATAATAATAGTGTCTTGTTTGTAGGAGTCTTGTGTCAATTAAATTAGGTAACTAAAAATAGAGTTCATGGTATAGTAGCTATAGGTAAGTTTTCAGTGAACCAGTGACTAATATTGCATTGGTTAACTTCTCTGTGATTCAGGAGCTTGATAGACACATTCTGGCATCCAGTGTCCAAATTAACAAAATCTCAATTTGTATCTCTATCTCTAATCTCTAATCTCTACTAATGACTTAGAGAAATTATTCTAAAACACAGATGTGATCACTTTCCTTCACTCTCTTCTGTTTTATTTCTCTTCTGAGCACTTATCACCTTTACATGTACTGTATAGTTTTCTTTATTTTGCGCATTTGAATGCTTGATATCCCCTGTTTAAAAACTTATCTTGCCTTTCTGTTTTGTCCAGGGTGAAGTAAAACATCTTAACATTGGCACATTACACAATGGTCTCAACCTGACTTTCTACTTCACTGCCTTGCATCATCCTGGTGCACAAAACTTTCATTCAAGTAGGCTGAATATTGTTATGCCTGAAGCCTGCCGTATTTTTTATACATCCTTGCATTTGCAAATGTTGTTTTCTTTGAAAACGCCTTTCCAAACGCTGCCTAGAACACAGCATGTGCTGATGATTGTCTCTTCAGTTAGTCCGCCAAACACTTCATTCATTTATCTGCTTATTACTTGACCAACCCCTATACCTCCTTGAAGACCCAGGCGAAATTTTGCCAATGCTACGACAAACTCTCAGATCCCCTGAGTTGAGGTTGGTCACATTTCCATGGTGTTCTCATAGCACTTTATGCATGACTCTACTTTGATTCTTATCATTTGAGTTGTAATTTATCTTCTATGCTTCCTTTGTTTTCCCTGGACCATGAGATACTCCAGATTAAGGAGTGAGTCATTTATCAACTTGTCACTAGTATATTTTACAGTGCCCGGCACATAATAAGTACTCAATAAATGCATAGTGAATAAATGAACAATTATGCTATCTCAAATAGATGTGAGGGGGGTCCCCCCGAAAAACAAAATTATTGTTTGGAGAGCAGATTCCTTGTAGTACAAGCTTTTCCTTCTAGGTAAGTGTGCTAGGAGCCCATCAGTATCAGTGTACCAGCTAGCATTGTTGTGAGAGGTTGCATTCCTCTTCAGTGAATTTGCTTTTGGAGATTCTTGCTATGTGTTTGTCCATTTCATGATGGTGATTCGCCAGTGCACCCGCCCACACCAGGCTGAGTGTTCAGCAGTTTTTGACCAAAAAGTGGCACAATCCCCATGCCCCATCCCCCCATTCACCTGATCTTGCCTCAAGCAACTTCTTATTGTTTTCCTAGATGAAAAGTCCTTTAAGGGAAAAAATGTTTTGCCAGTGTGGAAGCGGTGAAACAAAAATGTCAGAAGCACTAAAAGGCATCAAAATTCATAAATTCAGAAACTGATTTGAGCAGTGGAAAAAGCATCCTGATGAGTGCATTGCATTAAATGGAGAATACTTGGAAGGTGACTGAAGTTTAAACATGTGAGAATAAATACACTTTTTTAAACAAATAAATTCTAGGGGTTTTTTTGAGCCCCTTCATATGTTTTGGGAAGGAGAGGTCATTGCTCTGGATTGAGGATTCAGCAGATAAACATAGCATTCTGTGCAAATATCTGAAAAACCTCAAAGAGTTCTTTTAGTATTTATTTGAAACGTGTATCTACGATTTGCTAAAATAATAATTTACATGATATGAAATTCATAGAATAGTAACCAAGTAACAGAAAGATTTGGGAACTGTAGACCAAGTAATAGAAGAGTGAGTCATATATACAGAGTAAAGAATGATGCAGCTCAAAGAAAAATGGTTGGGCCGCTCAGGTCTCAATTATCAGTACCTAATTCTCCACGAGGCCAATGAGAATGATAAATTACTAAGGAGGACAACATTTGGTCTCTAGAGCAGATAAGTTAACCATTTCAAAACAGAAAATATTTTACAAATGTGGTGATAATTTTTAAGTTTCTTTAAAAATGATTACTGTGCCAAAAAGTGACTTATTTAAATGTAAATGTAATTTGTTTTTGAAAGTAGACACTGCTGTGTTTCTAAATGCCAAAAGAGAAGAGCTGCCTAGCCATTTTCTAATATTTCATTCATATCCCATACACTTCTCCATCAATGGGAGGTTTGTTTGGTCTTTTGGTCACCTGAAGCTTCTCACAGAGGAAAAACGAAGTCGGGTGTCTGAAGGACACTGCAAGATGAATAAGCAGTCAGGCTTTCCCCAAGAAAAAGTACTTTTTAAATGAACTGACAATTTTCTTTGTTGGTACAAATGAAAAGCTAACACAAAAATATCCTCTAAGCTTTACTTGTAGTGTTTTATAAGAATGGAGACCAGCTTTGACATATTTCTGTGTGCCTATCTTAATCCTCCAGGACTAAGGATTCCGAGCAAACTGCTGAACCTGCAGTGTTTGCCTATTTATCTGCCTTCCATCTGCACATAATACAGACCTCACATTGTTCATTTGGGAGTCCCTGTCATTGTCCAAATGTCTATCACAAAAGAGGGTGTCTTAGTCCGCTGGGGTAACTGGCCGTGGTACCAATGGACACAGATGGTAAATGAATGCATTAATACGCTCTGTTCATGGTGGAAATTGCACAGAAATAATATATTAACTTGAAAGGATTGTTTCTCATCTTTGTGGCAGAGTTTTTGAGGCCAGGTCTGTATGCACAAAATCAAGTCGAGATTTAAGGCCATTATTTGTGCAATGTGTGTATGTGGGGGAGGGTGGATAATGGCTACCTGTCATTGAAGAATGTGATTAAATTTGTATACGAATTTACCCAAAACCAACGGATTCTTCTGATGGATTTAACCACATGTATTCTTGAATTTACCCTGGCACACTTCCTGGGTGGTCAGAATCATAGTGAATTTGTGTGTTTGCAATGCAAAACTGTGTTTCCTGCTCCCTCAGAATAAAGGAGAGTAATGGTTGTGTTTCACTGTGATTCCGTTAATCATCTTAAAATTGTTAACAAAAAGTTTAAGTTTCATCTGTAAAACGGGATGCACGAAGACTATGTCCCCATAGGAACAGGGCTGCTAGGAAAGTAGCTTATAACTAAAAAGCCCTTATTTTTATTTATTTATTTTTGATTGGGAGTCTCATTCTGTCACCCAGGCTGGAGTGCAGTGGCAGGCTCATGGCCACTGCAGCCTCGACCTGCTGGGCTCAGGCGATCCTTCTGCCTCAGCCTTCCAAGTAGAGGGAACTACAGGCGCGTGCTACCACACCCAGCTTATTTTTTGATTTATTGTAGAGACGAGATCTCACAAGGTGCCCAGGCTGGTCTTAAACCCATGAGCCAGGCAATCCTCTTGCCTTGGCCTCCCAAAGTGTGGAGATTACAGGCTTGAGCCACTGTGCCCAGCCTGAAAAGCCCTTTACAAATGTCACGACGTTGGGTATCTCTGTAGGTGGAGTGAGAGTGATGATAGTGGTCAACTACAGAGATCTAGCTATACAAATGCTCCTTGACTAATAATGAGGTCACATCCTGATAAACCCATCATAAATTGAAACAATTGTAAGTCAAATGCATTAACACACCTCACCTACTGAACATGACAGCCTAGCCTAGCCTACCTTAAATGTGCTGAGAATGCTTGCAATAGCCTACAGTTGGGCAAAATCATCTAACACAAAGCCTCTGTTACAAAAAAGTGTTGAATATCTCATGCAATTTATTGAATGCTGTACTGAAAGTGAAAAACAGAATGGTTATATAGGTTATATAAGTATACTTTCTACTGAACATGTATTGCTTTCATACCACTGTAAAGGTGAAAAATTGTTAAGTCAAAACATCATAAATTGGGGACCATCTGTATTTGAAATTTTCAGCATAAAAGGAATTGTACCTTTTTTTTTTTTTTTTTTGAGTTGGAGTCTCACTCCATCACCCAGACTGGAGTGCAGTGGCCGCTCCCGGCCACCGCAGCCTCGACCTGCTGGGCTTCGGCGATCCTCCCGCCTCAGCCTTCCAAGTAGCTGGGACTACAGGCATGCGCTACCACGCCCGGCTACTTTTTTGATTTATTGTAGCGATGAGGTCTCGCCAAGTTGCCCAGGCAGATCTCGAACCCGTGGGCTCAGGCAATCCACTCTCCAGCCTTCCAAGGCACGGGATTACAGGCTGAGCCACCGAGCCTGGCTAGGAATTGTATCTTTTATTAAATAAGTTGCAGGCACTCTGGAGGTCATTTGGATATATTATACAAGTGCTGTATGCGTATATATTACTAAACAAGAATCTCTGCTGCATATTCTTTTGTGTTTAGTACCTCAGTGTTGGGTGATCTTGGATGGGAAGGCGATGCATGTGAGAGCCAGTGTTGCTTCTCTTCTGCCCACGGACTCTTTTAACCCCACATTCTTCTTGCCTTCTCCTACTTTGCCGTCAACATTTCCTTAAAAATTTTAAGAGTAACCCATGATTTCTGCAACCCAAATTACAACGTAACTACGAAAAGAAAGTAATTAAGAATCTTCCCCCCATCATCTCTCATTCTGCACCCGGTTCTTTATGGCCATCACCCATCACCTTCGAGTGGGTAACGACGTTAACAGCTTGGTGTGCGTCTTTGAATAATTTTCTTCATGCTACACAGTGATATGTATATTAAACCCTTTGTGCACATGAACATTTGTGACTGCTTTTTGCCTTTATAAAACTTGTATTATACCAAACACATCACTCTGCAATTTACTTTTTTCATTTAAATAATCATTATGCACTTCCTAGCCAATAGTGCATTTTTTTAATATGTGAAAGTTTTCTATTTTTTAATTGACATATAAAATTTGTGTATATTTATTGTGTACAACATGTTGCTTTGAAATATGTATATGTATGTCTATTGTGGAATTGCTAAGTTGAGCTCATTAGTATATGCATTATCTCACATGCTTGTCATTGCTTTGTGGTGAAAACAATTAAATCTATTATCCTAGCAATTTTCAAAAATAAATAGCATATAATTTTAACGGCTGTGTAATATCTTATGATAATACACCACTACTTGTTCAAAATACTATGTTTTTTCAGCTAATTTAGTTTTTTTTTTTTACTGCTAGAAATTATATTGTAATTAACATACTTTTCCATATATATTTATGTGTATATGGCTTATGTGTATATAGGTTATGTTAGGAAAAAATGAGAAAATGACATAGATAGGTCGACATATGTGTTTTTTTACTTTTGATAGGTATTATAAGAAAAATTTTTAAAAGATATGTAGCAATTCACCTTCCTGCCAGAACAGAAGACTTCTTCTTCATCCTTAATCAGCACTAAATTTTATCACTTTTTCAATGATTTTTGTCAATCTGTCACCGTAAAATGGGATCTCGTTTTACTTTCAGTTTGCATTTCTCTTACTTCTGGTGAAGTTGAGCGTCTCTTCACACATCTATTGACCATTTACCTCTCCTATTTTGCTAATTGTTCATGTCTGTTTTCTGTCTTTTCCTTATCAATATCTAGGTGTTCTTTGTATACTGGGGGTGTAGCCTCTTTTTACACTGTATGTATTGTACTTTTCTTCTTTTTTTAGTTTCTCATTTGTCTATTGACATTGTTTATGCTGTAGATTTAAAGTCACAAAAGATCTCTTAGAATAGAATGGATAAAAAACTGGTAAGCGCTATAATACACATAATAACTTTCCAAATGCCTAATAACCACATTGCTGATCCACCTTCTCTTGTGCCATGTCCTCACGAGAGATAAATAACCCTAGAACAGGCCTTTCGTGTCAACTGTGGGGTTTAATGACATTAGAAAGTAAGGCCCAAGAAAAAGGCCAGCCTTTTCAGCCCGACAAATTGCAAACATGAGTGGGAGTGGATGCTTGTCAAAACGAAAGCAGGGCACATCTTAAGATATTTAGAATGAGCATGAACAATCAAAAAACATAATAATAGTAGCAATAATAATACAATAATAATAACTGTATTCTAAAAACAAGTGTGGTTTCTCTGTGTCATGGAGCAGTTGGCATTTTTTTCAGTTACAATTTTATCTCATTTATATAGTACTCAAGTCTCAAAAGAACTTTAAAAAAGCTAAACTCAAATATTTATATTTAAGATTCCTATGAATTGAATTGCCCTTAGAATGCTGAGTGACTTTGAGTTGAGACTTATTGAGCAACAATGCGGTGCATGTAGGCCCTCTGTAAATACTTGACTGAACACATAAAATGATCTCAAAAAATTAGAATTTTTGAAATGGAAAGAAACTTTACGCAGTCTGCTTCCCTCACCTTATAGAGGGAGAGCTCAAAGTCCAGAGAGATGGGTGACTCGCTGGGATCAGCCAATGAGATTGTGGCAATGTCAGGACGAAGATAGGCACTTTGCTTCTGGAGTCTCTCGACTCTCTAAAAGTGTGGGACAAATGGTGAAGAGAAGCGTGTTTTTGCTATTTGTTTAATGGGAAGAATATCCCATGCTCCTGGGATTGATTCTTTGATAATTACCAGCACACTCTTAATTGATACAGGGGGAAAAAAAAAAAAAGGGCTGGCCTGAGGCAAGTTAAGTGACTGGCCTGATCAATTAGGGACTGAGTTGGGACTTCCGTATCCACTTGTGATTCTTGCACTATATGTGGAATGCAGTCTCAGACTGAGGATGCTTGCCTATGAGAATTGGCACCTCTATTATTGTGTCTATTTTGCAGTCGTGCTAGTCATTATCGTGTTTTATGAGTTTCATAGGATTCTGCCACCCATATATCTATGGTTCTCAACCATTTTCACCTCTGATAACATGGTCACATGTCTTATCTGGTGTGCTCAGTGGTAGCCTACGCCAGCCTGAACATTGATCAGAAGCCATTTCTGAGGCAATAAAAGTTTTTAACCATCTTAAAAGATATGTCTTCTTTTTTCTGCCAGCACCAGTCCTGGCACGTCTCAGATGCCTCACTCAGCTACTAATATCCACAAGCAATCTTGGACTTCCTTGGCCATACCCAGAACTCTCCAGAAACTCAGACGCTCATATGAGGAGAGACAGCTGTATCTCTTCATTCTATTCTAGTTCAATTCTTTAAAAATAAGCTACTTAGTTCACTTCAATTTTATTTCATTTAAGTTAGTAATACTTTCACATGGTTCAAAGACATTCAAAAGTAAATAAGGAAAAATATATAGGGGGAAAAAAATTTCCCTTCCTTCCTGTCAGTCAATCCTTTTCCCAGTGGACAAAGATAGTTTCTTATGGATTCTTCCAAGGTTATTTTCTTTTTTAAAAATTTGTTTTTATTTTATTTTAAAGATGTGGAGTACAATTCAGGATTAGGTATCCAAGTGGTCATTATAGAGTCACACATTCTTTTTTTAACCAAATTTTTATTTTTATTATATATATTTTATTTTAAAGATGTGGGGCACAATTCAGGATTAGGTATACAGTGGACATCTTATAGGTAAAGTTTGGGCCTCCCTTTAGTCCCCACTTTGCCTGGTTTGAGATCAGGTACCCTTATTAATGTCATGTGCTCCCCCACTCCCGCCACCCCAGCAGTATCCTGCTACTGTCCAAGGTTATTTTCTACAAATACACACACACACACACACACACACACACAATCACACATATTTATTCCCCCTTTGTCCACAAGTTATTACATTTTATATATGTTGTTCTTTATTTTGGGTTTTCTACTTTATAGGACTGCATATCTTAGAACTCTTTCCTTTTACATATGTAAAGTTTTTCCTTATTCTTTTATTGTGGCTGCAGAATATTCCACATATGCCACTGTGTGGATATATTTGTTTAACCAGTCCCCTATTAACAAACGTTCAGATATTCTTTTAAACATTTGTTATTACAAAAAGGTTACAATAAATAACTTTCTGCATGAACTATTTCATTCATATATAAATGGGTAAACTCCTAGAACTAGAATTGCTGGCTCATAGCATCATGTGCACTTATTTTGATAGCTATTGCCAGATTTCCCTACAGGTGAATATTAGTTGATTGATCACTGTATAGAGCTTGCTTGTTTCTTTAATATCCCATGAATTTGAATACATGCGGTTTTGGTTTCTATTTAGGGAGAAATGTTTTCTCAAGTAAAAGCAGGGTAAGGTAATTGTAATAGTAATACCAGTAGCAAATATTTCCACATTAGTATGTGCCAGGCACTGTTCTAAGAGCTCTACATTAATCTGTGGGTGAATATTTCATCTACTTCCTCCTTCATCCCCCAGACAAAGAGCTTTGAATCTTCTAAATTTTCCACATTCAGCTTAAGATATTTTCTGGCAGTCTTGTAATAAAAAGTAAAATTGGGGGAGGATTTTTCTTTCAGCTTTTTAGCATCATATCTCTTCTCATGACTGTTGGAAAAAAGTTGAACTTCTTTCTCATTTTCACTCTACTCTCTATTTCTTTTGGCCACCTTGCCACTATTCTCTCTCCTCATTTTGCTCCCAGATGTCAACATGGCTGTGATGGGGAAGCAGACACTAATAGGGTTTCATGAGTAGCTTTTATTTTTTCTACATAAAGTGTGTGTTGGACTTGTTCCTATTATGGAGTTGAACAGCTACTGATTTTTGTGTTCTCTTTAGATGATCTAAATTGTCTTTTTTACTCATCAAGAAGAGGCCATTTTCCTAGATCATGATTTTTTTTTTCCTTTTATTACCAGCACAATTAACTTTGTGGAGAACTTGTGTTCTCATGGAAACAGCGCTCTATTTTCTCCATGGTTTACTCTCAGGGACAGGCAGCAGGGAACACTAATAGGAAACACTTGTATAGTGTTTACCCTGTGTGAGGCTCTGTTCTGACTGCTCTGTGTACTCTACGGGGGAGGTACAAATGTTATGAACCTGCTCAGATTCCCTTAACCACATCCTTCTCCTTCAACATTCACTTTTCACCAGCCACCTCTCCATTTTGAGACCTGACTGAGACATGAGATCTAGTTTCCAAAGTGTCTGCCAAGGGGCCAGAGAGAGTGCTCTTGATGGTGTTAGAGAGATATCTCACTGTAAAGTGAACATTAGTCATTGGAATTCAGAGACAGAAAAGAGCCAGACAAGTACATGCCCTACCTTTTTCTCTTTTGTGGGTTGCTTTGAAGTCCAGAAACTTTTGCAACCTTTCCATAGGAATACCATTAAAGTCTTGTGAGTTGAAAGAATGCCTGCTGAGCAATGTGCTGTGTCTTCTTAGCTGCTTGTGAAGTAGCCAGTATGATAAGGCATCATCTTACTTATAAGGCATTTCATTATGCCTTCATTTCCCTTCTATTCTCATGGTTACCAACCTAAGTCTGCAGCTCACACACAAACTATTGTCACTGCAGTCTTTGCTTTGGGATCTTCTTTCGAAAGGACCCCACGCAAGATCTATACATGAACAAATCTAATTCTCACAAAAGCTCTACAAGGTAGATACTAAAATCTAGTAGTATTTGTTATATGTCACGGACCTTTGGTGGTTGTTTGGCAAATGTAGAAACTGTTGCAAATGAACCCCAAAGTTTTGTTGTAAGTGTGGTAGGCCTCCACATTTACTTTTCTGAAGTGTATATACATTGGCACACACATACAACAACCCCTGTAATAATCATATTTTCTGGTCTAAGCATTAGGAAGCACGGCCTGACTTGTGATGTGGCTCTCAATACCTCTCCCATGCTAGATGAAAAATGACCCAGGAAATCTAAGATATGTGGTTAGAGCACATACATATTATATGATTAAAGCAAATGGATGCTAGGGAAAAGGTCTGGAAGGATTTTTTTACAGAGCTTTTTTTCAGAATAAGGTTGGCTCCCCCTCATTTGACCTTCAACTCCCAGGAAGCCTGGGCTTAACTGCTTTGATTTACTCCTGTAATAAGGTGATCGATTAACGCTAAAGGCCGGCTTTATGAGGCCTGTCCTCGAATAGTGCTGGAGACTGTCGGAGTGAGAGAGTTATACTGCCACTACTTTAAAAAAGGTCATTGGAAAGAATCAAAGACAGCATAAATGATGGTTTACACATCAAAAAGCTCTCTGTAGAACAGACAGAGAATGTTGAACACAATACCTCTTGGGGTTTGGTGCAGATGTTATGTAGTAAATATAGTTTGGGTTGCTGCTGTATTTGTTCTCTCATTGTCAAAAATTATACTCTTTGAGGCTCATCATTGAGGCATTGTTCTTGTGATTAAATGAGAAGACCCTGGAGAAGTCTTGAATATTACTGGATGGGATTCATTTAACTGTAGTTAAAGTCCGTCATAGCTGTTTCATTACCCTGATGACCAGTTCCCAGGGTCAGAGTTCAAAATGACAGTTCTTTTATCAGAACCAGAAATTTGAAATAAGAGAGAGCAATGCTAAAGTGGAGCCCAGTTAGGGATAACCTTGACCCTATAGTTTGGCTTTCACTGACCACTAAGAAGAGCAAAAAGACTTTTTATTGGTGTCTGGGTTTGTCAGGAATGAGGACAGACTATTTGCACTTGGGTCTGAGCATAATATTATGTGGGTGTGTGTGTGACGCATTGGCCATCTGAGAACAGGTGTTAGCTTTTGATAGCTGGTGGCCCTCCCTGATATCCAACATCCTCCCAGGCTCTGTGGGCTTGCCAGAGCCATTATTTGTCATTTGTTTAGTTTTCATCTTTCTGAGATAATACGGCAAAGCACGAGACCACAGCTGTTCCTCTTCTCAAATCCTTTCATATTTAGGCTTGGTTTTCATCTGATGAGAAGGAATTCACCATAAAACATCATGTCTTCTGGATATGGCTAGCATAGCCAAATAGGATGGCAATGTCACCTGGCTTTTAAAGAGGCTTAAATACTGAAAGGCCAGTTTGTAAGCCTCACATATTTTGTCGCTGACACCAAGCTGGGAAAGAAGCGAAAATATTTTGATCACTGGGTATGGACATTTGTGGCAGATGGTCTCTTCAGCAGTATTCCAGTGGGGGGGTCAGTGGGGGACAGGGGAGGGTATCCAAGTAGAATATATAAAGTCAAAGAGATGGAAACTTGGCCTCATTTTATAAGGTTTTGTGCCAAACCTTGGAACACCCATGCGTCTCCAGTCAAGCAGGGAGAGGTTCCCATTCTGAGCAGAGTGACAGGGATGACAGTTCATTTAAACAGTCTGCTGGGAGCATTTGCTGAGTTGGAAACCCAGGACCCAGGGACCCTGAACAGGATGGGAAAATGTGGAGGCCCACATCATTGGTCATGAAGTGGTGGGCTTCCAGATGGGCCTGCGTGAACTCTTGGAAGGAAGAATGTTGTCAGAGGCACATGCCTATGTGAAAGGCTTTGAGAAACGCAGCCAAGAAAAGAGCTGAATCATCTGACTTCACCTTAGGTGACTTTGCATAGGACTGAAATCTCTGGCATGGCACAGCTCCATGTCTTAAGACCTGAATGCCGCCGGCTGGCCGGCTGGCTGGCAGGAGTCCAGAGAATGAGTTGCCTTGAAGATCTGGCCCTACCTCGCTCTCAACCAAACAACCATTATGATAATGCAAATGCACTCAGAAAAAGTGTGGGTCACCACACACCACAAAATAGAGCTGGGGCTCTTTGAGGTCACAGGACTCTGCAAATTCCAACTCTCTCAGGTTTTCTGTCTTGGTATCATTTATTTATTTGCCCAGAAACAGCGGCTTTTTTTTTTTTTTTTTTTTTGTGAAAACTCTTGGGCAGAAGCAAGCAAATCTTTTTTTCCCAAGGGTCCAACAGGTACAGAAGGGTTTCCAACTCAGCAAATGCTCCCAGCAGACTGTTTAAATGAACTGTCATCCCTGTCACTCTGCTCAGACCCTGGAGGGAAGGCCAGAGAATGATATCCGTGCTATTGTAATGGACTACTATAGTCCACTGGGCCTGCTGGTTTCCCAGGCAGCTTCAGTGATTGGTAAACTTGGAGTATCCTCTGTTGGCGCAGACATCAGAGGTTCTTACAGGGTGGCAAGTCCATTGTCTACCTGATGACCAACTCAGGCAATGGGATGCTTGGGTGATACCATTTTCTGAACAATATCTTTGTGCTAAGACTTATTCCATTCTTAGGAGAAGAGAAAAGAGGAAGCTGGTTCCCAAGAACCATACTACTTATTAGTTATAAAAATTATGATTTGCTTCTTTTTTCTTCACATAAAAAGATCGACTTAAGCACCAAAGCCAGTAATTTAGAACACATGACTTGAACACATTCAAAGCCAGTAATTTAGAACACATGACTTGAACACATAACAAGCAGCAGTAAGAGAAGACATATCAGAAAATAAGTATTTTTTTCCTTTGGTATACACATGTAAATAAATGATGACAAACAGTATATTGCAGTGTATATTGTTTCATGTGCACTTTTGTATATTATCTTTGCAACAAGCATGGATGCTCCATTTTACAGATGTGGAAACTGAGTTTAAAATGTTTAAGAGATTCGCTCAGAAGTAGACAGCTCATAAATAGAGAGCTGGGCCACAAAGACACAAACTTAGAATTTCTGAGACAAAGACTGTCATTCTTATTTCTTTTTCACAGCTGCCTCACTTATGCAGAGAAAGTGTTAAGTGAATATATCACTGTGAAACCCGTAGATTTTTAACTGGGGAACATTTAAAATGGAAATAGCCTAGTACGAAATGAGGCTAATTTTCCCTCACTGAGTAGGTAGGAATTTTGCTTAGGAAAAACTGTACTAGCAGCCAGGATGAGTTTAATCTGAAAAGGAGAGATCCTTTCTGGCCCTACCTCTTTTATTCTGGAGCAGAGAGGCATCTTTGGCACACATTGTTAATCTGGCTTCATTCCTTACTGTGGTTGTGAAGTTTAGATCCTGAGTGGGATGTGAGACAGGATCTTTGAACTTTTCTGTCCTTCTGAAAGTTTCTGATAGAAGCTGCTGGAAAATTGCAAAAGGGGGTGTAAAATGTTCAAATTGTCTTTTTGAAAAATTTTTTTTTTATAGTGCCAAATATAAAGAAAAGTCACACAAATAGTAAACAGACCTCCAATATATATTTCACGCAGATGTTAGCATTTTAGTACATTTTATTTTTCTTCTCTTTTTCTCTATAAATATGCAGATGTACGCACACACACACCATACAGATTTTTCCTGAACATTATGAGAGAAAGTTACTGATATAGTGATGTCACTACCTGTTTCCTAAAAGTCAGAAAATTCTCTTATGGAACGATGGTGCAAATATTAAAGTCAGGAAATTAGCATTGACACAATATTATCTAATCTGTAGGCCATCTTAGTTTTCACCAATTGTTCCAATAATTTCATTAATAGCGAAAGGAACTACTAGATCATGCTTGTATGTGAGAATCATATCTCTTCAGTCCTTTTTTTCTTTTTCTTTTTTTAAGAGATACAGTTTCCAGTCCCAGACTGGAGTGCAATAGCTATTCACAGAAGTCATCACCATGCACTACAACCTTGGACTTTTGGCCGCAAGCAATCCTTTTGCCTCAGTTTTCCAAGTAGCTGAGATTACAGGTGCATGCTATGCTTGGCTTCTTCAGTCATCTTTAATCTGGAGTAGAGTCTCAGTCCGTCTTTGACCTTAATGACTTTGATTCTTTGGAAGATGAAAGGTCAGTTAATTTGTAAACTGCTTCTTAATTTGGTCATGTCTGACGTTTCCTCATGTTGATATTCAGATAATGGATTTCTGGCCAGAAAAACACAGAGGTAATACTGTATAATACTGTATCCTTTTTAGGGCAACATTATCAGGAGACACAGTGATGTTACTTTGTCCTGTTACTAGTGATAGTAGCTTTGATAACTTTGTGACTAATAGGTTTCTCCATGGTTGTTACTATTTTTTTTATATTTAATAAGCATCTTCTGAGAACATAATTTGAGATTATGTAAATATGTCACTATTTCTCAAAACGTTACCTGTGATTTTAACATCTTAAGTGATACTTGCCTGTACCAACTATTTATATGGTAGTCTCTTAGTCATGATTTTCTCAATACTTTACTTCTTCTATGTTTATTGGTAGTTTGCTACTGTAATAAAGAGTTTTTTCTTCTTTTTAAAAGATTTTTTCCATCAGAATGGATTCAGATTCCTATTTTATTCTACGGGCTATAATTTTTATCATCATTATTTATTTTGACGGTCAAATAAAAATAAATCAGGATAATAATTCTTAGATTTGTCCGGTAGCAGTTTCTTCAAGTTGGTCTGATATGCCCCCATCATTGATTGACAGTTTCTGGGATAAGTTGATCCAGGCTCATCTTGTATTTTTCCCAGCTCCAGTCTTTCAGCAATTTCCCATAGATGCCTGGTTTCTCTTAGTACATGGGATTTAGAAACCAAGAGCAGAGCAATGGGTGTGCTCATTGCTACCAGGGTGTTGTTAATTCTAGTTTCTCTCAGTGGACAGAGAAAAGACATAGTGAGGCTATGTATATACTATATGTGTACACACCATGAATTCCTACTGATTCCTCCAATTCTCATTAAATATTATAGTTTTCATTCTAGCTTTCTCTTTTTGATGTTTATAATGCCCTTCTCCAATAGTGAGAAATAAGAGTCCCATTATTCACAATACATTTGCTTATCTGCTCAACCCTAGACTACACAGAAAGTAACATCAGAATTTCTTGTATCTGCAAAATGAGACCTAATTCTCAGAGCTCTATATTTGTTGAGCCCCTTTAATCTTTACCCTGAAGATGTACAGTCCAAATAATATATTCAGAAGTAAATTTACATTAGTATTTTTCCTCTTCAGTGCACTTATTCATTTAAAATGTATTTCAGTTCATTTTTTTTCTGTTTATATTCTATTATAGCTTTTTTATCTTAATCCAGAAGTTAGAAATGTATGAAAAGGTAAACTCAGAGACTTTCATCCAATTTCACCCTCGCGTCTTTTCCACTCAGTTCCTTTCTGCCCCCCAGTGAGCTCTAGTGTTATTAGTTTTTTGTTGTTGTTGTTTATCTTACCTGTGTTTCTTTTTGAGCAAATGAAAAGACACAGGGTTATTTTCTTATATATTATTTTTTAACACACACAAAAATAGCTCAATAATCTCAAAATCACCAATTTATATAGATCTTTCTTATTTTATTTTATATCTTCATAGTATTCCATTGTGTCAGCACATGTTTATGAAACCACTTTCTCATTTAAAATTTATCTTTTAAATTGACATGTAATTGTATGTATTCATGGGGTACATAGTGATGTTTGATACATATAATGTATAACAACCAGATTATGGTAATTAGCATATCTATCATCTCAAACATTTATCATTTCTTTGGTTGAGAACATTCAGTATCTTCCTTCTAGTTATTTGAAAATATATAATATATTATTGTTAAGTATAGTCGTCCTACAGTGCGAACTACTCCCCTGCTATAATTTAAGTTTTTTCTAATATTTTGCAATGAGAAATAGCACTGTAACAAATAATCCTATGCACACAGCTTTTCATATTCTTGGAGGTGTATCTTTAGGGCAATTTCTAGAATTGGCATTGCAAGGTCAAAAGACAAACAGATGTGTTGTTTTTCTAGGTGTTACCGAATTCCCCTTCATAAGGATGGAATCCATTTGCATTCACATCAGCAACATATGAGAGCTCCAGTTTCCCCATGGCTGTGCCAGCAGAATATGTTATTATACTGTAAATAACTATATGAGTGACATGTTGGTATAGTTTTGATTTGCATTTCTCTTATTATGAATATAGTTGAATGTTTTTTCATATGCTTATGTGTTATTTTTTATGTATATTGTTTCCGTGAGTTGTCTGCTTTCTATCTTTTACTCATTTTCTTATATTGGCTTTTAAAACAACATCTTAATCTTTATGAGTTCTTTAAATATTAGGGATATTAGCCCTTTATCTATGATATATGTTGCAAATACTTTTTCCAAGTTGGCCAGTTGTCAACTTACACAAAAAAACAGTAATCTGCCAACTAAAGAATAAACATTTCCTTTCTATCTTGTTTAAACTATTTGCATGCTTAGTAACCCATTTTACCCCGCATATTATAAAGGTAAACTTCAACAAAGATTTGAATTGGTGAAGTTTTACAGAGTCATATAGTTCTCCCTGATTATTTGTCCTGTTTGAATTCTAAAAATGAAAAAAAAAAAAGTCAATAAGCAAAACACAAATAAATATGTCAAATGGCTACTTATTTCATTCACTTCTTTCCCCCCATTTCATTACTTTCTACCCTTAGTACCAGTTCTCTTTAGACCAAGAACACTCTATACAAATGTTTACTTTTTTTTTTTTTAGTCAAGGGCTCTGTTGCTCAGGGTGGAGTGCAGTGACATGATCATGGTTCACCACAGCCTTGACCTCTGGGTCTCAGACAATCCTTCTTCCTCAGCCTCCTGAGTAGCTGGGTCTACAGGTACACGCTACCACACCCAGTTAATTTTTTTCATTTTTTGTAGAGATGAAGTCTTGCTATGTTACCTAGGCTGGTCTTGATCTACTAGGCTCAAGCAATCCTCTGGCCTCAGTCTCCCAAAGTCCTGGGCTTACAGGCATGAGCCACCCTGCTAGGCTTCAAATGTTTATTTTTAACTAACAAATTCTGCTTTGTTGTTCTTTTAAGACTTTCTCTGTACTCTTATTTTTTGAAATGTTTCTTTGTCTTCTTTCTCATTCATTTCTTGCATATTTCCAACGTTTTGTCTGTGTGCCTGGCATCCCTGGACACATAAGCGACTTCTTCCCCCATGCGTTTGAGCTGTAAGTCCCTTTTGTACCATGTTTTCTTTTTTGGATGACTGTTTCTCACTTGGTTAGTGAAGTGACACTAAGGGCATAGATCCATGTGGTATTTAGCAAAGTGTGCAAGCATTAGGCGATCTCTTGGAAAGGAGCTCTGAGAGTCTGAGATTCATTAGGAGGGCCTCTGTCATTGGCTGGTGCTGGGGTGGGCTGGACAAAAATCGCCATGTGGAGCAAGTAGGCTGCTCTCCTGTGGAAGCAGAGCACTTCCTTTTTTTTTTTTTTAATGCTTAGATGAATGTGGCAAACTGGGAACAGTTCCTGGGAGTTTTCTATGACCACTTTCTCACACCTGCACACACAGCACAGTCAACATGGGTGCTGAGGTTATCAAAAGCATGTTCTGAAATTACTGGGGAAGGAAAAGAGACTCTGAAGTTTGGAAGGAGGTGGAACATAGAATGCAAACACGTCCACTCTGTTCTTAACTGTTTTATTAAGAAATGCCGGTTAGATGCAAAAGACAGCAAGGATGTGAAAGTAATAGTTTGATGTAGAAAGGGGTAGAAAGACTAATAAACACAAAGTAGTTTAAAAATAAAAGTGTATATTTCCAATGCCCCCACAGGCTTGGAAATGCTTGCAAGTGGTATCATGCTGAGCAAATGTTGTGAGTTGTCTCTGTTCATTCCAATACTTCCGGATACTCACTCTGTGAGATGATGTATCAGAAGAGAAATCAACATGACGTCGGTTGATTAAAGGGCTGTTATCTAAAGATTATTATAACTATCGCTATAAAGCCAAGTTTTACTCCTTTCTTTTTACTGGCAATTTAAAACTCAGGATCAATGATTTGGAAGGAAACACAAAAAGTGATGGAGACCCTGTAAAAATACAGATTCCTTTAACTTATGTTCATGAGTTCTTCATGCTAGATGTGATGTGCTTTCCTGTAAATAGAAAAGAGAGCAATAGCATAATGATGACTCTGAAGTTTTCAACTTTTAAAAAAGCCATAGGCACAAGTAAAATTGTGATTATAAAAAGAAAAAAAATTGTGTATGTAAGTAAAAACCTTATTTGTACCCTTGCTCTGTTATGATCCCCTGTGCTTTCTGTTCTTGACCTCAAAATGTTTATGCTTGTCTTTATCTGTTTTAGTGGAGGGTCCCATGAAGTTCCAAGGCTTTTAATGTTTTTACATATTAAGAATTTCATCCAATTCACATGAAGTTAGCCTCTTACATGCCTAAGATTGAGCTAGGTGTGGTGGACATGCAACTAGAAACATAACATGGTCTCAGTTCTCACCATGTAATCCTTTAGTATAGAAACAGCAATCTGGAAATCTCAGAAATGAGCAAACCTAGCAGAGCAGAAAAACTTTGGGGAAGTCCTTGAGACTCCCTCAGGCTCAAAGTTGGAGTCTCATGGAGTAGGGCTTCCAGCTCCTCACAAGGCCCACATAGTCTGGAATGTTCATGCTCACAGCAGTCGTAGATCAGACACAGCCTATCTGATTTCCTGCAGAGAAGAGGAACAGAGGGGAGAGAAAATTTTCCTGATAAAACAGAAAATGGGGTCAAATCAAAAAGGTTTGCTCTTTCTAGAACTAGAAAATCTAGGGCAAATCAGATAAAGCTTTATACATATAAAACATCTTTATACATAAAAATGTTGAGAAGCAATCATGATATAGCCTATGTAATCAATTGACTTTAGAACAAAGGGCCAAATCAGCAGATTGTTTTTCACACAATGGGATGCAAAGATGTCACCTACTCATGCATTGACTGATCTACTGTTTCATACTGGCTCTTTCCTGAGGCATGTGAACTCTCTGTAAACAAAATTATGAACAATTTTGTGCCCAGACAAGAGATCTGGATGAGGTAAAATTATAGCAGGAGATTTGGGGATTGATTTGAGAGAATTTTTTTTCCTCTAATTACAGGATGAATTTTAAAAATTACAAAATAAGAATCATTCACAAAATCAAACACTGATAACTTGTTATTTCATACCAGGTCCCTCCTCCTAAATATGTATAAATGATATAAATGTACATATCATCATATCTATTAAAACATTTATTTAATCATGTGTCTGCCTCTTTCTTTGTCTTCTGTGTATATTTTCATTATCTCTCTCTTCATGGTAATATGCATTGGTACATTATTCTATTATATTGATACAGCATATTTAGTTAACCAATATTTTATTGTTGAAAATTATATTTCTGATGTTTTTAAACACGATTTTTATAATAATATCTACAACTTATTGGATGTTTACTGTCTACCATGCACTTCATAAAGCAATGTTTATTGGGCAGTCTCAACTCATTGGGCTTAACATGGAAGAAAATTTGTTTTTTTGTGGTCACTTCCCCCAGCCCTGCTATTTTGGACCTTGGTTCCTTACTGCACAGCAGTTTCATGAATGATATCTAAAGAAAATCCCACAACTTTTCCATTATTTTCCATTTTCAAACATCTGCACAGTTGAAAACTCCAACTTTAGCAGCATTCTTCTGAGAGTCCTGTAGAGGCTTTTCCGTCGTAGAATTCCCTGATGTGGAAAAGCACAAGGTGGAATCTGGCTGAGCAACTTCCCACCCCCCAGTGCCACTGCCCTGTCTTTGCTCCTAGGATATTGCTCTGAGGCAGGGCCCTAGCAAGGGGGTGGCTCAAGTCTGCCTATCTCTAGCAACATTTCTTGACTAGCAGAAATTCAGGTATCTGAGCCCCACAAAATGAAGGCTGTTTAGGTTGTCCTGTAGAATTCTCGCTCTCTGTCTCCTCTACTATTTCTCTCCAATTTCCTCTTATTTTCATCATGGATAGACACAAACTGACCAATAAGTTTACCACCTAAGATTCCAACGACTTCTTGTGGAGTAATTTCTTTGGAGATGTTTCATCTGATGCCCTGCCTACCTAATTCCTCCTCAAACTTAGTTAAATCTCGCCTCTTGGCAGAGAAAGAAATCCCATAGCCATATATCTTTGCATGAACACTAGTATTATCTCTGTGTTCCCAATAAAGAAATTGAGGTTTCAAGAAGTTAAATTTTTCATCCACCCACACATACCAGAATCATGAAAAAAAAAAAAAGCAGTTCAATTTATCTGCAAACCTTTTCCCCAATGCTTCTTGCTAGTGCAATAGTATCTCATATCCCAGGTCAATTTTCACAAAAATTTTAATGAATTTTTTTGCTGTAGTAACAATAATAAGAACTAAAGTTTTTATTATCCATTACTAAATGCCAGGCCCTGTGCTGAGAACTTTATCTGGATTGTCCTGTTAATTTTCACATTTCCTCAGAGAGGTAAGTACTAGTTTAGTTTCAGAGACGTCAAGAAAGCAAAGAAGGTGGGATTGACTGCTTCACTCCAAGCTTTTAACTGTCACTTTGTGTTATGGTATACACTGCTATAGCAATATCTTTTTGGTTTTAATCCCAGAAAAATAGAGATAATTTCAGTGGGCTAAAGAAAGAAAGAAATATATAGAGATGAATGTTTGTAAGATGATTCTGCAAGTTGTAATAAAGAGGTTTGTTCGCAAGTTATCTGGAGTTTTCTATAAATTTCCAACACACATTTACTGAAATGTGATGATAATGTGTTAGGTCTGAACTGAATTGTTACATGTACTTAAGTCTTTGTCCTATCATGAGCCAATGTTCTCGGAAGTTCACATTTCTGGGTCTCCTGCTATTTTGTAATATGAGTTGAAGTCTGTCACCTATAAAATTATGAGGTTTCACTTGTAAATTATAGAAAATCATCAAGAATTTATGATCTGGATATCCTAGTAGCCCAGGAGTATGAGGTGCAGAGAGTTCAAGTGACTTTTCCACGGTGACCATGAGATATTTGCAGGCCTAAAATGAAATCCAGGTCTCCTGGAATACACTCCAGGCTTCACTCAATGGTGTGTTTCATTTCCCTTCTCACCAACCTTTGGGAAAATGCGCTGTTCAGAATCAGGTCTCTGTAACCTGTTCGCGATCCACAAGGGAATGGGGATATTGGGTGTCTATACTATAGTTTGCACAACCGACACTGGCTTCTGCTCTCTGAACCCAACTGTTTGCCAATATGTGACTTCTCTGAAGACATCCAGGGACCCAACACAGGGGATAGCCTGACCTGGATATGTGAGCCCCCTCTTCTGTGTATCTATATACTTGTGACCCGGCATCCTTTTGCCTTTAATGAGATTTTGCAGTGACAGGATTGGAACAGATTGCTGGCATTATGGCAGCCAGGATATTGTCAGGAGGAACTTGGCAGTATCTGTAGGTGTTATGATGCTGGCTCTTTGCTCAAGGGCAAGAATATTAAAGGGAAAATTAGAGATAAAGCAGAAGTGAGACATAATGTCAGAAAAGTTCAGAAGATGAAACTGGTAGCAGTAAACACATAGAAATTATTTGAAGTTTACACACTTTTGAGTCCTTGGTGACTGAAGACATAGCCAAGAATTGCTTCAGCGATATTCCTTCATAAATCTGCATAATAATCTCTCGGCAGGGCTTTGGTGAAATTACAAGTATTCATTTACTAAATTGGGTTCAGTGTCTGTATCGTGCACGCCATATGAATATTCAGTGCAGTGAATGCTTCTCAAGCTATGTTGAAGTTAACACATAAGCTGAATATAACTCAAGTAGAACTCAAAATTGCACGGTTATTTTAACCTACCAGAGGTCCTGGTGTCCTAAAGAATTGGACCCACCCCCAATATGTCAATTAATACTCATTCTAATAAAACCAAATGTAAAGCTTTTTCAGTATTTGTGTCTGATTTTTGGCATTAAGGAGCTTTCTTTATAACTGAGGATTAGGATAATAATACAGAGGGCTATGAATGGTTCCTTAGAATACAGCAGCAGCTGCCAAACAGATTCAGGAAGAATGTTTAATTACAATGCTCAGTAATCACAACAAAGAAAAAGTTCAATGAGAAGAAACAACTCTATTATAAGTCAAAGGTCTGTGCTGAGCAGAGGAGGTACAGTGGACCATAGACATTTGTTGTAGCTGGAGTTGCTTTGGCAACTGATAGGCATTTTACCTTAAAACTTGAGCGGCTTTCTTCTCAAGGCAACTCAGTTGATTTTCTAAGCTAAGCATGCAAAATTACTTCTGTTTTCAAAAGATGCAGTTCCCTAGAAAATGAATATTACTAATCATTCTCAAGGAAGAGTTGATCACTTCCAGTTCTGCATAGCAAAAGAGCACTTGACTGGGAGTCAGGCAGCCTGAGTTCTTGTGCAGGACTCTATAACAGAACCACTATGGAATCTCAAACAGCGAATTAGTCTCTCTGAATCTTTTTCAACTATGGGCTTGTCTTTGATTTTCTGATTATTAATATATATTTTGAAAGTATTATTTGGGAAACAATCTTGGTTAAAATATTTTATATTTTTCTAAAGTAAAACGTGACTTTAGAGCCACAGTAAATGCTCTAACATAGTATATGAAGTTTTATTGAAAGATATTATTTTATTATGGAAGATATTATACAAAAAGTGCTTCACATTTAAAATGTCAACCAATAAAGTAGTTTTCTTGGTATCTTCACTTTATAGATGGAGAAATTGAAACCCAACAAGTTTAAGTCACTTGCCCAATATCTTGTAGTTAGTAAGTAGCAATGCTGAGATTCAAACTCAAGTTTCTCTAACTCCAACAGGCTCAGCCTGTAATCCTGCGCCTTGGGAGGCTGAGGTGAGTGGATTGCCTGAGCCCGCGGGTTCGAGACCCGCCTGGGTAACTTGGCGAGACCTCATCTCTACAATAAATAAAAAAATCAGCCGGGTGTGGTAGCGCGCGCCTGTAGTTTCACCTACTTGGAAGGCTGAGGCGGA
>CAUYQG010084070.1:0-28173 GCA_963574415.1 Tarsius wallacei
ACCAATTCTACTGAAAGTATTACAGGAAATCAAGAAAGATGGATCTTTTCCCAAATCATTCTATGAAGCTAACATCACATTGATACCCAAACCAGGTAAAGATCCAATGAAGAAAGAGAACTACAGGCCAATATCCTTGATGAACATTGATGCTAAAATTCTCAACAAGATCCTAGAAAGTCAGATTCAACAACACATTTCAAAAATCATCCACTGTGACCAAGTAGGCTTCATCCCCAGGATGCAGGGCTGGTTCAACATCCACAAGACCATAAATGTAATTAAATACATGAACAGATGTAAAAACAAGAACCACATGATTATATCATTAGATGCAGAAAAGACTTTGATAAATTCCAGCACCCTTTCTTGATAAAAACCCTCGAACATCTAGGCATAGATGAAACAGTCCTCAAAATAATAAAAGCCATCTACAAGAAACCCACGGCCAGCATATTGCTAAATAGACAGAAGTTGGAGCCATTTGCCCTAAAAACCGGAACAATACAAGGATGTCCACTCTCATGCCTCCTTTTCAATGTAGTTTTGGAATTCCTAGCTAAAACAATCAGACAAGAGAAGGAGATCAGCGGTATCCAAATAGGAAAAGAGGAAGTCAAATTATCCCTCTTTGCAGAAAACATGATTCTATATCTCAAAAACCCAAGAGAATCTGTCAAAAACCTCCTTGCACTGATAAAGGACTTTGGCAATGTCTCAGGGTATACAAATCAATGTGCAAAAGACAGTTGCATTTCTATACACCAACAACAAACAAACAGAAACCTAAATACAAAGTACAATCCCATTCACAATAGCCAGAAAAAAAAAATTAAATACCTTGGCATCTTCCTAACCAGAGACATAAAATTTCTTTACAATGAAAACTACAAAACACTGCACAAAGAAATCAAAGACGACACAAACAAATGGAAAAATATTCGATGCTCATGAATTGGAAGAATCAACACTGTTAAGATGTCCATACTACCCAAGACTATCTATAGATTTAATGAAATACCCATTAAATTGCCAGCAGCATTATTCTCAGACCTGGAAACAACAATACAAGAATTCACATGAAAACATAAACGACCACGAATAGCCAAAACAATCCCCAACAAAAAAAGTAGAGCAGGAGGTATCACACTCCAAGACTTCAAACTCTATTATGAAGCTACAATAATCAAAACAGCCTGGTATTTGTACAAGAACAGGCATATAGACCAATGGAACAGGATAGAGTTTCCAGAAGCAAAACCTCAATTTCTCAACCAACTCATCTTCAACAAAGCCTCCACCACCAACAACTGGGGAGAGGAGAACCTATTCAGTAAATAGTGCTGGGAAAACTGACTGACCACATGCAGAAGATTAAAACATGATCCCTACCTATCACCATACACAAAAATCAACTCTAAATGGATCAAAGACCTAAATGTAAAACCTCAAGCTAGAGGAACCTTAGAAAATGCAGGAAACACCCTGATGGAAATTGGAACTGGCTGCCACTTTTTGATCAAAACCCCAAGCGCCCATGCCATAAGAAATAAGATGGAAAAGTAGGACCTCATCAAACTGACAAGCTTCTGAAAAGCTAAAGAAACCATCAAGAGAGCAGGAAGACAGCCCACAGACTGGGAAAAAATATTTGCCAACTGTATATCTGATCCTTACATTTAGGATCTACAAGGAAATCAAACCTGCTGAAAAGAAAAACACAAACAATCCCATTACAAAGTGCGCAAAAGATATGAATAGACAGTTCTCAAAAGAAGACATATGAGCAGCCAACAGATACATGAAAAAATTCTCAGCCTTACTTGTCAACAAAGGAATGCAAATTTAAGCTACACTGAGATACCACCTAACTCCAGTCAGGACGGCTACCATCAAAAACTCAAAAAACAACAGAAGCTGGAGAGGAAGCAGTGAAAAGGGAACACTTTTACATTGTTGGTGGGAGTGTAAACTAGTACAACCTCTGGAAAACAGTGTGACAATTACTAAAAGATCTAAAAATTTCCATACAACCCCTCCTGGGAATACACCCGGAAGAACTCAAATCACTCTATAAAAAAGATACCTGCACACGTATGTTTATCACTGCATTGTTCACAATAGCAAGAACATGGAACCAACTGTGCTGCCCATCAAAAGAGGAACAGATAAAAAATATGGTACATACACACGATGGAATATTATGCAGCCATAAAGAAGAACAAAATCATGAACTTCACAGCAACGTGGATTGACTTAGAGTCTATAAAACTGAGTGATTATCACAGAAACAAAGAACTGAGTATCACATGTTCTCACTCATAAGCGGACCTTGAACAATTAGCATAATACTATAAGAAAAGGATTGACAGTAGCAGGAAACTGCTGGGGGAGGGGCTGGGATGGAGGGCAGGATTGACAATAGTGGGAATCTACGGGGGGGGCAAGGAGGGAGCACACCTCATCAATAAGCGTACCTGCATAATGAACATTTGTATACCTAACCCTGAATTGTACCCTATATCTTTAAAATAAAAAAAATTATAAGAGAAAAAATAAAAAGTAAATAAAAATAAATAAATCTGAGTCAACTGCAATGTGTCAGCTTCCACATTCCCTGACCTTCCTTACTGTCTTTTGTCATTTCTCTACACAATTCAAGTGAGATGACTACATATAATCCTGTAGGCATTCATAGCACGCTATATCTCTGCTATCTCAGCACATGTTATTCCATTGCACACACAATTAATGCATGGAGAACTGAAAGCATTCTCCGTCCTTTATCATGATAGTTTAAGGTAATGAAAATTCATCTTGCTTGCTGTAACAGGTGGTTTAAATCCACTCATGGGATATCCTCTAACTGTTCCCTTCTGTCTATTCTGGCATTCTTTCGATTTCCTAAAATCCACCAAAGAATTGCTACTCATTCACACCTATTTTCTCTTATGATGGAAATAAATCATTCATTGTAGTCAAATGCACTCAAAAAATTAAAGTGGAAGATTTTAAGAGGTGAAAAATGCAGAAGAAACCATTTTTAAAAAGAGAAATCGTTCATTTAATCATATATTATTTAATAATTTAATTAATTAATATAGTATTTAATAATTTAATCATTTGCTTTATCAATATTTGTTGAAAGTCACCACATTATTAGGCACTAGAACATAACAGTGAACAAAACAATGTTTGCCGGCCACATGAAGTCTATATTTCAGTGGAAAGATGAAATAGTCTGACAAGAGTCAAGAAAGAATAAGTTATTTCCATAATAAATCATCATCTTTACGTAGAATAAAGGTGAAATCAGCCAGGCTCAGTGGCTCAGCCTGTAATCCCAGCACCTTTGAAGGCCAAGCCAAGTGAATTGCCTGAGCCCGCAGGTTCCAGACCCACCTGGGCAACTTGGCGAGCCCTCCTCTCTACAATACATCAAAAATTAGCCAGGTGTGGTAGCGCGCGCCTGTAGTTTCTGGCTACTTGGAAGGCTCAGGCGGGAGAATCACTGGAGCCCAGCAGGTCAAGGCTGCGGTGGCCGGGAGCGTGCCACTACACTCCAGTCTGGGGGAAAGAATGAGACTACAACTCAAAAAAAAAAAGTGAAATCACCGTATGTTATATTAGTATATAGTCAGGCTCTTGGACTTTTCAGATGGAAGGCCATTGGTGACTTTTGAACAAGGAATTAATATGGCCATTGAAACTCACGAACGAGTGCAATAACAAAGGAAAAATATGAATATATAAATATCCTGTCACACTATGCCATATCATAAAAACTTTGTGATTTTCCAGATGACAAATAAGAGAAATCTAAATTGAGATGCAGCAATGGAAATGACAATGAAATAATGGTAGTTAAATACATTGCAGAATACTAAGAACATGCAAGACTAAGCAAATGATGAATTATTTAAGGCATAAAAGAATGAAGAGTCACAGATGGGTATGATGGTTATGAGTGTGAGTGAATGTGAATACAGTCATGCATCACTTAAGACGGGGATACCTTCTGAAATATTCGTTAGATTTTTTTTTTGTAATATGAACATCATTGAATTTATTTACACAAACCTAGGTGGTACAGCCCACTGCACACTTAGGCTATGTGGTATAGCCTATTGCTCCTAGGTTACAAACCTGCACACCATATTATTGTCCTGAATACCAGGGCAATTGTAACACAATGGTAAGTAATTATGTATCTACACATAGGAAAAGTACAGTAAAAATTTAGTATAATCATATGGGACCTCCATTGTATATGCAGTCTGTCTCTGACTAAAACATTGTTATATGGAGCATGACTGTAATATGGTATTATTTTCAGCAGAAAATCTCAAACTTCAGATTTGAGGCACAGTGATAAAAAGCGCCATAAGAAATGTTTTACTGATTACAAATTCTCATAATTATGAATAATTTGTTCTGTCATAAAGAGAATGTTCCTAGAATAACAACACTCACTTTCACTCCTATATGCTTGTTTTCAGAAATAGAAAGAAAAATTGGTAGACGTATAGCTAAAGTTGGAACTTCTCTCTCTTTTACTCTGACTGGAGCTTAGTGAATGAATATAACTTTAATGATTGTAACAAGTAAATATTTTCCCTCCTAGAACTTACTTTTCCAGAGGGAGAAATCTTGGAGAAAAAAAAATCTGTAGGGCGATAAGGGAAAAGTGGTAATATTAATTTATGCCATATGAAACATCTAGAAGGAGGTCATGTTTTGACAGAGATTTGTTTGTGTCAATATACATTATTTTTCAATGTGTGAAAAAATATTCTCTTCTACAGTACTTGACTTACTTATGTTATTCTGTTCCACTGGTACTGAATTTGTGCTACCTTTCCTTTGCACTTGACTCTCTTTTTATTTTTTTACTTTAAAGATGTGGAGTATAATTCGGGGTTAGATACATATGTGCATCATACAGGTAATGTTTGGGTACCCTTATTGATGTTATGTGATCCCCTCCCTTTCCTGGCAGTGTCCCACTATTAGCAATCCCTTTCTTACAGTATTATTATAAATGTTCAGGTTCTGCTTATGAGTGAGTACATGTACTACTCAGATCTTTGTTTCTGTGAAAAATCACTGAGTATTATAGATTCTAATTCCATCCAAGTTGTTGCGAAGTTCATAATTTTGTTTTTCTTTAAGGCTGTGTAATATTCCATTGTGCACATGTATGACTAGATAAAGAAAATACACTAGACTCTTTAAAGCTCCTCTTACTGAAGTCTGAGTCTCTCTTCTGAATGTTTATTTTCTCAATGTCAGTCCCATATAAGCACCAAACTTGATCCACTTACAGAACAGATGGTATTATAGTCCAAGCAATAGTCCATGGAATTTCCCTGATATATTTACACTAATTTATATTACTTTCAGAGTTAGTATTTATTGATTTTAACAAGGGTCAACTATTAATCCATTACTGTTACGATATCTGTATTTTGTAAAAATACACATGGTTGACAGAAAAACATATTTCATGCCATAAAATGATATGACACTACTGTTTCTTTGAAACGAGACTACGTTTTTCTTGAAGCATACTCATTCTATAAACATATGCTTTCATGTGATTGTATTCCTCACAGTACCTCTACAATTTCACTGTTGTATGCTGACTACATGGATGGCAGTAAAGAGATTCTGTGAAATTGTAAGAGATTTTCAGATACTGAAACTTCACATATAAAGTACAATGATACATATAAAGTGTTGCAGCAACTTATACAGATTTCTGGGATCTTTACCATTCAGGATAAATTATTCTAAATACGTTGGCTGGGGATCTTATTAGCTAAAATCAAATCCTCTTTTCTACAATTTTACATATTAATCACTCTATTTTTGAAAAATTTAATATTCACTGTTCTGCTGAGCATAATCCCAACCTTGTATATCTCATCATCCAGATTTTCTTGCCTGAAAAATGTTGCTCAAATTACAAAAATTTAATAATTATGCATTTTGGATCAATCTATTTGACTTTATTTAAAGTTAAAGGAACAATTTATTTTTCTAACCTCTAATAAGAAGTAAATTATAATGCCTTTATGTGAAAAAATAATAATTAGAAGTCTTTATAAGTAATTTTGAAGCAAAGTATTTTAAAAGATAATATATTCTTAATATTTTTAAATAAGTATTTACTGCAATGAGGCTGTATGAAAATAGTAGAGCAGATTTTTCAAATAATTATGTATCTTAAGAAAAATAAAATCTTTTAAAAATAGCCACACTGTTTTCCATAGAGGTTGAACTAGTGTACACTCCCAACAACAGTATAGAAGCATTTTCTTTTTCTTTTCTCCACATCCTTGCCAGCATCTGTTGCTTTTTTAAATTTATTAATGATGGCCACTCTTACTAGTGTTAGGTGGTATCTCACTGTGATTTTGATTTGCATTTCCCTGTTGTATGCTAACTACATGGATGGCAGTAAAGAGATTCTATGAAATTGTAAGAGATTTTCAGATACTGAAACTTCACATGTAAAGTACGATGATACATATAAAGTGTTGTAGCAACTTATACAAATTTCTGGGATCTTTACCATTCATGATAAATTATTCTAAATATGTAGAGGCTGAGCATTTTTTCATGTATTCGTTGGCTATTCGTTTTTTGTTTGTTTGTTTGTTTTTGTTTTTGTTTTCTTTTTTAGATAGCAGGATTTGTTGAAAGGACAGAAAAGCTCCCACAATGGGAGGGAACCCAAGGGGGCTGCCCTCATATGTCTTCTTTTAAGAAGTGTCTATTCATGTCTTTTGCCCACTTTTTAATAGGGCTGTTTATTTTTTTTTTCCTTTCACCTTGTTTGAGTACCTTGTTTAACCTGGATGTCAGGCCTTTGTCAAATATACAGTTAGCAATTATTTTTTCCCATTCTATCAGGGGGGTGGAACTCAAATAATTCGACAAAAAAGATGCCTGAACACGCATATTTATTGAAGCACTATTCACAAAAGCAAAACCATAAAACCAACCCTGCTGCCCGTTGAAAGTAGACTGGATAAAGAAAATGTGGTACATACATACAATGGAGTATTACACAGACATAAAGAAGGAAAAAAATTATGGACTTTGCAGAAACTTGGATGGATTTAGAGTTTATCATACTCAGTCATCTATCACAGACACAAAGGACCAAATACTGTACAACACTAACCGGTACACTGGTGCCAATAGGTTCCTAGAAAAACTACCTTTTGGCTTTTTTGGGGGGGATCCTAACCTCGTATTTTTAAGTTATTTACAGTGAACATATATTGTGATATCATTTTAAATGATTACTTTATTTACATCAAACATTACTTGTTTCTTTTTTTATTGTAGCTTGTGCCTGACCTAATTCTACATTAATGGCCAGGTTGAAGAAGTAAAGAGGCATCAGACAGACACAGACACAGACACTTGATCAAGGATTCCGCCAGCAGTGCCACAGGAGCAGCAAGCTAATTTATTCCATATCCTTGCCATTTGCAGGGATGGACGTACACAGGGAACTCCTGAGGAGCAAGGGCAGATAGACAATCTGCTCCAAGGGAAGCTCCAGCTAAGGATTAAACAGAGCGACAGAAAAATATTGCAATGCCTCAGAATCTCTTTCTCTTAACAGAAGCTCAGAGATGGTCAGACCATAAACTAGGACTTTTGACGATAATAATACTCCACACTGGGCCCATCACAATTGTTTCTCAAATTTAGAAGCACTGAAAGGTTGCAGAACAGGGACTTAGAAATAGCAGAGGCAACTATGTTTAAAATAGATTGTCACAAAATCCTAATTCTGGGCTAGGATGGTGTGCCTTCTCAGTGAGCAAGACACAGGATCATAGCAGTAAAAGTATTTTCGGCCTAGCACCTGTGAATCAATAGAAAATGCATGGTTTTATACATGGAATTTTAGTTTAAGGGCTACATTTTAGTCCACAGTTTTCTGCTTAACAAAATATATCTGTAATCAGAACAAATTATTTGCTATGATGTGGAGAGAAAACGTGATCAGGGTCTCAAAATTATAAGTGAAAATTTATATTTTGAAGTATTATCCTGGTTTAGATTTTGTACATGTACACACCACCTTATAAAAGTGGTTTTCAAAGTGCAATCTGGGACAACTAGTTGTCCACAAACTCAAAAATATTTTTATAATGATACTAATACTAAAGTCTTTGCCTTTTCCACTCTTACTCTATTACAAGCATACAATAGAATTTTGTAAAGGCTATATATATGTTATCAGAACAGATTGAATACAGACACAGATATGAGATTTCCATCATTAATTAAGCCAAACATTAAAGACATTTGCAAAAATATAAAGCATTGTTAATCTTTTCATCAATTTTTACTTTGAAAAATATTTGGGCAATAATGTCATTTATTTTAATAAAAATAAGTTTGTTGTATTTATAAGTTAATATAAAAGCATTTTAAAAATTTCTACTTTTAATTTTGAATCTGATAAATATCAATAGTTTTGACCAACATAAATTAGAGTCCTTTCTATTTGAAACAGGTCCTGACATTAACATGTTTGAAATTCCATCTACATTTCTAAGGTGTAATAAGTTCTGTCTGTGGTTTAAGTAAGTAAACACTAGATGACAAGACTGTTTGTTCATTTCTTATTTTTGTAATACCAGATTTTTTTTTTCTCTAGATCTAAGCTAACTTTTTGTAAAGGGACATATAGGCCCATAAATATTTTACATTTTGTGGACCATACAGTCTTTGTTGTAACTAGTCACCTTTGTCATTATAGTGCAAAAACAGCTATAGATAATATGTAAGCAAATAAGCATGACCATTTGCTACCACAAAAACAAATGGTGGACCAAATTTATCTCACAGGCTCTAGTTTGCTGACACTTGCTCTACTTTCAAGTCTTGCCCTAGACCCAAATGTATGCTTTGAAGTATGCATGAGTGTATGTGTGATTAGGGGGAGAAGTTAGAAATAAAATTAATATTTATTGATCCTCTATCAGTGTTTGGCATTTACTAACAATTATATACTTTATATATCATTTAAACAGTTATATTTTATGTGTTCATTATAAACAGCAACATTTTACAGATAAGGAAACTTGATATAAAAATGGGACACACACTAAATAGTGACACATGTTTAGCTGAGCAGGAAGTTGACTTTGTACTCCAAGGTATCTGACTTCCAGGTTGTCATGATGCTTGTCATCAGCAGCAGCAGCAGCAGCAGCAACAGCAACTGCTAACACTTTCATAGTACTTTTTAGTATACAAGGGACATTCACATCAATTACCTCACTTGATTGTTACTCCCCTAAAAACAGAAAAACCCTGATAGGCCAGGTAATATCATCATCAATTCACAGATGAAAAAAAATAGGACTCAGATTGTGTGATTTGCTGTCATAAAGTAGCAAAACCACACATCTGACCCATATCTTCTTGTTTATAATCCAAATGTTCTGTTTTTCTAGATGACTCTGTAGATTTAAGATTCACAGTAATCAAAATTTTTTGCACCTAATCTTTAAACACATAACTTCGAAGTTATAAAATGTTATTTCTCCAATAGAGATGTACAAAATGGAACACGGAATGGAAATGTACATTTTATCTTTGTCACTATGAAATAGAATTTGTGCTGAATCAGTGGGGGAGCATCACAGGTCAAAGAGATGGAAAAAGACCTCAGTTCAGAATCAGTAACATTTTCAACAACTTATTCCTTGAAGCAAAAGGTAATGGAACCACGAGGCTACTTGAGTGACCCAGAGTTATAGCAGCTTTCTTTCTTTTATGCCTATAATAAATAAAAGTAGAAACTATGGTTTCCTAAAGAACTGTGACTATAAACTGTGAATCTCTTGTTGACCATTTAAAAAGTTCCCTAGTTATCAATTCATTCACCTCTTGGTGAAAATTTAATGTTTTCTATGTGACAAAGTTAAAGATCCAATGTGGGTAAATATTTGCTTCAGGAAAGAACAATTCACAAACTGTGAATTAAAATACACTTTATTATTTTTTTTCTGAGCAGTGTTAGTTAATTCAAGATAAAAATTAAACCAATTTCTAGTTCTTTCAGAAATCGCCACACTGTCTTCCAAAGAGGCTGCACTAGTTTACATTCCCACCAGCAGTGTAGAAGCGTTCTTTTTTTCTCTGCATCCTCGCCAGCATCTGTTGTTGTTTGTTTTATTAATGATGGCTTCAGTATGACCCAGCAACCCTATTGGGAATACACCCGGAGGAACTCAAATCATTCTACAAAAAATATACCCACACACATATATTTGTTGCAGCTCTATTCACAAGAGCAAAAACATGGAACCAACCATGCTGCCCATCAAAGCTGGACTGGATTTTTAAAATGTGGTACATATACACAATGGAATATTATGCAGCCATCAAGAAGAGCAAACATATGGACTTCACAGCAACTTGAATAGATTTAGAGTCAATCATACTCAGTGATCTATCACAGAAACAAGAACAGAGTACCATGTGTTCTTGCTCATAAGTGGACCATGAACAATTATCATAATACTATAAGAAAGATTGGCAGTGGTAGGAAACTGCCAGGAGAGGGGGGTCATTGGCAGTTGAGGGAAACTGTTAAGGGAGGGAGGGGCACACCTCATCAACAAGGGCACCTGAATAATCAACGTTTTTATACCTAACCCTGAATTGTACTCCACATCTTTAAAAAAAAATTAAACCAAATGCACTAAAACCCAAATTGATGATAAGCTTTAAGAAAGTAGCCAAATCCTATTTAGTAATAATGCAGGTGGTTCCACATTTTTCCAGCATATTCCCCTTATGGAATCAACTTTAGCTGAAATTGTCTTTAAGAGCCCTTTCTAACTATTCTTCATGCTGAATGTCCCCATGCTTCCCATCAGCCATGCAGATGTTCTCCATTGTCTAGATTATTCCTCTTATATAATTTCACATGCTTCCCCCCATCCAACACCAAAGGGGCTTGTTTTGGCAGTGGAGAAATATGGACAGATCACTTTTAACTTTTATTATCAGTTCTTCTGACATCAGAGACCAAGAGAGAGGTCTATTTAATAAAAATCTGGCTGACAGCACTGGAGTCAGTAGAGGGAAACATAAGAGAATGAAAACTTAAGTTACAATTCCAGCAAAATGTTGATCCTGTAACAACTATCTGATTGTAGGAAACTCAGTCAAAAAAGTAGTGAAAGCCAAATTTTTTGAAACACTGAATTCAGCAAAATACTCAGCAAACTACCAGTGACCAACATCTCCCTGGCAGAGCTAAAGTCTTGGTGGTCTAACATGTATTTTTCATCACAATTTTCATGCTTCTCTGATAATTATAACTTTGATTTCTTGCTGTGTTATTCTTTCCATTCTGAGAAACTAGCTAGAATTCTTGAGTGAAAAAGCCTGTAGAAATCAAGCTGAAAAGACTCAAAGGAAATGGGGGAATGCCAAGATATTTGGCAACTTGTGATTATTTTTTTTTTAAGTCAGGCATTACTGAAATTTTGACTAATTTTCATTGTATTATGATCCCCTCACAAAATTTCAAAATGAACACAAATATAACTTTAGAAATGAGGGAAATATAACAATAAAAATGTAGCAGTAGATTTCCCTAGTTGGTTTGGACTCCATGAATGAAATCCTTAGTGCATGACAGCTCAGCTAAACAGCCTATCTGCCAACCAAGTAATGAATATGCCTCAGATGCAAAACAGCCTTAAAATGGGATAATTTGAAACAACTTAATCATCTCAAAGGAGTACCAATATCACTCTTTTATTATGATAATTTCTTTTTTAGAGAGCTTTAGTTGTCAAAGTCTAGTGTGCCTAAAAATTACCTGGCTTCAGAAATAACATGATGAGGGAAAGAAACCAGAAACAAATGATTGCTTACTATAGGTTTCATTTTTGTGAGATTCAAGAACAAATATAAACAATGTATGCCAGGAAAAGTTAGAATTATGTTTAGCAGGGGCATACCTCATTAACAGGGATACCTGCATGATCAGTGTCTGTATACCTAACTCTGAATTGTATCCCACATCTTTACATTAAAAATAAAAATAAATTTTAAAAAAAGAATTATGTTTAGCATACTAGGTATATTGAAGAGAACTGACTAGGATGGGGAAAGAGGAACTGGAATCATGAGAATACCCTGTATCTTGGTCTAGGTGGTCATCATACATTATTTATACATCCATGAAGTTTTGGTTTTTAAAATAATCCACTGGACATCTGATTAGAAATACACGTTCTTGAAATGCAACCTCAGACATTTTGATAAAGGAGATTTAGGGAGATAGAGTCCCAGAATTTGAGATGATCTTTGGATTACACTTTGAGGTCCACTAGTAAAGTGAATAGTGGTCTAGTTTTAGTAGAGCTAGTCTAGGGCACTCCAGAAGCATATTTAGATTTATTTTTAGCTTCAGAAGGATATAGTATGTTCTCTCCCTCTATCTCTGTGTTAAAGTTAGGTAGATTGTTCTGCTGCTATCATTTGTCTCCTGGGAGTAATTAATGTGGAATAATCATTCCTATCTCCTATCTCTCTGATTTGCATCCTGGTCTGTGGGTTCTCATGTGGACTGCTCCTATTGGCTGAATTCTATTTTTGATGACTTACATCACAGATCCTGAATTTCTTGTTTTCATACTGGTACAGAATAACTGGTTGAGTTGTTAGGGGTTATGGAAAAATGATATAACTTTGGCATATTGATGATTCTATATGTATATGATTTTATATATATATAAACATAATTGTTATTATTTTCATTTTCCACAGAAATTCTATTATCTGGCATCTGACAAATTGCAAAATAAAGATTGAAAATGTGACCATTTTAATGAAATAATTTTTTGTTTTTAATTTTTTACATTTTAATGTATAGATTTCTAAAAGATAAAAATGCTACTATATGACACCATTTGTAACTGTAAAAAATACAATTGAGACTCCAACAGACTAGATCAAACAGAAGAAAGAATTTCTGAACTTGAAAACAGGTTTTCAAAAAAAATTCAGTCATCAAGAAAAAAATCTAAATAAGTTAGAAAAGAATAAAGAAAACCAACAGGACCTACAAAATACAAGTAAACAAATTTTGCATTATAGGTAAGCCAGAGGGAGAAAGAATGGGGAAAATCACAAAAAAAACTATTCAATAAAATAATTTCCCAAGTCTTGAAAGAGATAAGGACGTCCAGTTCTAAACAGGTTCAAAAATCATCAATTAAATTCAACCCCAAAATATCCTTTTTAAGACACATTATACTCAAACTGTCAAAAAACAGAGAAAGTTCTAAAAGCTACAAGAGAAAAGTGTCAAGTTAAATATAAGAGAATCTTCCTTAGGCTATCATTAGATTTCTGAGCAAAAACTTTGTCAGGAAAGAATTGGATATATTTTATTCAAAAAAAAAATATATATATATATATATATATTCAATGTGTTAAAAAATGTAAGACAAGAATAATATATCCAGCAAAGCTATCCTTCAGAAATGAAGGAGAAATAAATACTTTCAAAGAAATGCAAAAGCTGAAGGAATTCATCACTACCAGATCAATCTTAAAAGAAATGCTTAAGAAAATGTTAAAAATGGTGGTTAAAGGATTATAATTACTATCATAAAAACATATGAAAGTATAAAATTCACAAGTAGAGTTAAATTTATAATCAAACTCAGAATATCCAGTGGTATAATGGTACTATGTAAAGCTTTAAATTCTCTAGTATGAAGGTGCAAAGTCGAAATAGTCAAAAAAGCAGTAGCTACAATTAGTGGCTAAGGACCACATAACAGACAAAGACATAAATTAAGGCAACAAAAATATAAATTGGAGAAGGAAGGGCAGCAAAAATATCTATTTTTTTTTTAATGTGACCAAAGTTAAGTTGTCATTATCTTCAAAAAGTCTTGCTTGGGCGCAGTGGCTAAAGCCTATAATTCCTGCATTTTGAGAGGTCGAGGTGAGAGGATTGCCTAAGCCCAGAGGTTCGAGACCAGCCCGGGCAACTTGGTGAGACCTCATCTCTACATTAAATCAAAAATTAGTCAGGCATGGTGGTGCGTCCCTACAATTCCAGCTACTGAATCACCTGAGCCCAACAGGTCAATGCTGTGTGGCCATGAGCATACCACTGTACTCCAGCCTGGGTGACAGAGTAAGACTCCAACACACACACACACACACACATACACACACACACACACAAATCTATTATAACTAAAAGTTTCTTATGCTACTCCATGATAACCACAAAGAAATAAATTACAGCATACAAAAATGAGAAAGGACACAAACTTAGCACCACAGTAAACCACCAAGCAACAGAGGCAAACAACAAGAGAGAAATAAAAGAGCAAAGGATTTACAAAACAAACAGAAAACAATTAACAAAATGGGAGGAGTCAGCGCATACCTATCAATAATATCCTTGAATATTTGTGGATAAACTTATTTAATTATAAGATACAGAGTGGCTAAATAATTTTGAAAAACAAAGCCCATCTCTTTACTGTCTATAAGGGACTCGCCTTACCATTAAAGACAAACAGAATGAAAGTGAAGAGACGGAAAAACCATTTAACACAAATAACTCCCAAAGTAAACAGCAGTACCTATAAATATATATGATAAAAAGGACTATAAATCAAGTCAAAAATAGTTAAAAAAAAAAAAAAAGACAAAGAAGATCACTATATAATGATGACATGATCAGTCCAGCAAGAGGAAATAACAATTCTAAATATGCATGCATCCAACACTGGAGCATCTAAATTCATAAAGTAAATGTTACTAGATCTAAAGAGAGAGAGTCAAATGGAAGGCGATGCAAAAAATAGTAGGGAATTTCAACACCCAATTTTCAACATGTACATATCCTGACAGAAAATCAACAAAGAAATATTGAACTTAAACTGCACCATAGATAAAATAAACCAAACAGACTTTTGCAGAACATTTCATCAAACAGCTGCAGAACACACATCCTTCTCAACTACACATGGAACATTTTCCAGGAAAGATCATCTGATAGGCAACAAAACAAGTCTAATCAAATTAAGATGGTAGAAATAATAGCAGGTATATTTTTGAACATATTGGTATAAGACTAGAAATCAAGAGCAATTCAGAAATGTTACAAATACGAAAATTGAGCAACATGCTCCTAAATCACTAATGAGTCAACAAAACAAGGGAAATTTTGAAATTTCTTGAGACAAAAAGAGCAGAAACACATGATACCAAAACCCATGGAACAGAGGAAAAAGCAGTTCTAAGAAAGAATTTAATAGCAATAAGCTTACATCAAAAAGAAGAAATATTTATAATAAACAAATAATGTATCTCAAGGAACCAGAATTACAAAAACAAACTAAACCCAAAACTGATAGAAGAAAGGAAACAATAAAGTTCAGAGCAGAAAAAATTGAAAAAAATATTATAAAAACAATTCAAAACATTAAGTAAAAAGAGTTGATTTTTGAAGAGACCTTTAACTAGACCAACTAAGAAAAAAGAAAGAGAATGCTCTCTTAAAACTGAAGATGAAAAGAAGACCTTACAACTGACACCATAGAAATGCAAAGGATTGTAAGTGACTGTTATGAAAAAAATGTGTTTCAACAAATTTCACAACAGAAAAAAAAGATAAATTTCTGGAAACATAAATCTGCCAAGATTAAATTCTGAATAGGTAGAAACTATGAACAGAACAATAGTTAGCAAGCAAAATGAATTAGTAATAAAAAGTCTTCCATTAAAAAAAATCTGAAGATTTGATGGCTTCAGTGATGAATTCTATCAAACATTTAAAAAGAAAATTATACCAGTTCTTCTCAAACTATTACAGGAATTTGAAGAGGAGTGAACACTACCAAACTCATTTTATGAGGTTGGCATTAACCTGAATGCCAGACAAGGATACAAAACCAAAAAAAGAAAACTACAAGCCAATATTGCTGATAAACATTAATGCAAACATTCTCAAGAAGAGGCCAACAAATCTAATTCAATAGCACATTGGAAAAATCATTCACTTTGATCAAGTAGGTTTTATCCGAGGAATTAAGGATGGTTCCATCACACAAACAGAAAGAAAAACAAAAACCATATGATCATATCGATAAGTGTAAAAAAAAGCATTTGATAAAATTCAGTATTACTTAATGTTAACAACTCTCCACAAGTTAGGTATGGAAGGCATGTACCTCAATACAATAAAGGCCACAGATGACAAAAATCATCACTAACATTATACTGAATTGGGAAAGTCTGAAAGCTGTTTCTGTAACTTCAAGAAAAAGACAAGGATGATCACTTTCAACATTTTGATTCAACATAATTCTGGAAGTCCTAGACAGAGCAATCAGACAAGAGAAACAAAAAGTCATCCAAATTTACATACTGTATGTACATGGCTATTACGGAAGAAGGTAAATAAGTTCTTTAACAAATAGAACCATCATATACTATATGATTCAGGAATTCCACTATTGGGTATATATCCAAAGGCAAGAAATCAGTATGTCAAAGAGATATCTGCACTCTCTTGTTTATTGCAAGAGCTAGTCATAATGGCTAAGCTATGGAATCAACCTAAGTGTTCAACAATAGAAGAATTAATTTTAAAAATTTGGCATATATGCACAAAGGAGTGCTATTTGACCATAAAAATAAAATTCTGAAATTTATGACACATAGATGAACATTGAAAATACTGTTAAGTGAAGCAATACAGACACAGAATGACAAATGTCACATGATCTCACTCAATGGATTTTTAAAAAAATTGTATCACAGAAATGGAAAGAATAGCGTTTATAAGAGATTGAAAAGCAGATGGGAGGCCGGATTCAGTGGCTCTGCCTATAATGCCAGCACTTTGGGAGGCCCAGGTGAGTGGATTGCATGAGCCTGCGGGTTCAAGAGCAGCAGGAGCAATTTAGCAAGACCTCATCTTTACATAAAGAAGGACAAATATATGGACTTCGCAGCAACTTGAATGGATTTGGAGTCGATCATACTAAGTGATCTATCACAGAAACAAAGAATAGAGTACCATATGTTCTCACTCATAAGTGGACCTTGAACAATTATAATACTATAAGAAAGCGTTTGGCAGTAATGGGAAATTGTCAGGGGAAGAGGGGTGGGATTGGCAGTTGAGGGAAAATGCTAGGTGTGGGGGAGCATACCTCATCAACTAGGGTACCTGCATAATCAATGTTTGTATACCTAACCCTGAATTGTACCCCACAGCTTTATAATAAATAAATAAATAAAAAGACATGACAAAAAAAAAATCCAAAAAATTTGCCAGGTGTGGTAGCGCGCGCCTGTAGTTTTGGCTACTTGGAAGGCTGAGGCAGAAGGATCCCCGAAGTTCTGCAGGTCAATGCTGGGGTGGCTGTGAATGTGCCATTGCACTCCAGCCTGGGCAATGGAGTGAGACTCCAACTCAAAAATAAAAAAATAAAAAAATAAAGAAAGAAAAATGGATGGGGGAGGGGAGGGTGAACAGAGGTTAGTAATGGGTAAAAAGTTACAATTAGATAAAGAACTAAGTTGTGCTGTTCTGTTGTACAGTAAGATATCTGTGGTTAATAGCAAGGTATTGTATATTACTCAATAGCTAGAAGAGAGGATTTGAATGCTCTTACCACAAAAAAATGATAAACACATGATGTGAGGAAAACGCTAACTACTCTGATTTGATCATCATACAATATTTACATGTATTGAAACACCAAACTTTACATCATGAATATGTGCAATTACAAGTGTCAATTAAAAAATAATATTCGCAAAAGCGTTTAAGAAACATAGAAAAATGTCAAAGACTAAGTTCCTCACTAACTATAATTATTTTAGACGTAAACAAATTACTCTCCAATTAACAAAAACAGAAATTGACAAAATATATATATTAAAAAAAATCTTACTATATATCATATATAAGAGACTCACTTCAAATCCAAAGACATAAATATATTGAAAGTGAAGGATTTAAAAAGATATTCCTTGAAAATAATAACCAAAAGAGAGCAAAGGAGGTATACTAATATGAGACAAGATAAACTTTAAATTTATAAAGGTTAAAAGCAACACTAGAGGTATTATATATTCTTAGGTTCGGTATATCAAGACTATATAACAATTATAAATATGTACAACCTAGTAACAAACCTCCAAATAGATGACACAAAATCTGACAGAGTTGAAAGAAAAAATAGACTGATGCACAGTCATAACTAGAGATATTTCTACCCTACTCTCAAAAATGACTAGACCAACTAGAAAGAAGATGAATAAGGAAATAAAGGCTTTAAACAGAACAATTAACCAAATAGGTTAACTGACATATATATATATATAACAATGTACCAACAGTATACATGTGTTTCTCAAGTGCAAAATGGGCGTTTTTCAAGATAGACCATTTGGTAGGCCACAAATTGAATCTCAATAGAGTTTAAAAGATAGATCTCATAAAAATTATCTTCTCTTACCATGACAAAATGAAGGTAGAAACCAATAAAATAAAGAAAACTGAAAAATTCACAAATTTATGGAAATTTAGCCACACATTCTTAAACGACTAATTTATCAAATAGAAATAAAAAGGGAAAATAGACAATACAGATATAAATACAAAAATACAGCATATTAAAACTTAATGGCATAATGAAAGGGCATGGTGACATTGCTTAAGACATAGTGAAAGCAATACTAAAGGAAAAAGGTGTAGCTATAAACGTTTGCATAAAATTAAGAAAGATCTCAAATCAACAAACAAACTTTGCTACGTAAGAAATTAGAAAGATAAAAATTAGACTGGCAATTGAGGGAAACTGCTAGGGGAGGGAGGGGCATACCTCATCACCAAAAGTACCTGCATAATCAGCGTTTGTATACCTAACTCTGAATTGTACCCAACATCTTTATAATAAAAAAAGAAAAGAAAAAAAAAATAAACTTAAAGATAGAAGGAAGGAAAAAACATTTATTAAAATATAGATAAATAAATAGATAATAGAAAAAATAAACAAAACCAAAAGCTCATTCTTTAAAAAATCAACAAAATAGATAAGTAATAGCTAGACGAGTAAAGAAAAAAAGAGAAAAGTCAAATTTATTAAAATCAGAAATGAAAGTGTGGACATTACTATTTATGCTATAAAAATGAAAAGGAGTATAAGATACTACTATAAGCAATTTTATGCTAACAAATCTAGATATAACAAATAAATTTATTGAAACACACAACCTACTATGACTAAGCCACAAAGAAATAGAAAATATAAATAAATCAATAATTAGCTAGGTGATTGAAGCAGTCATCAAAAATATTTCCCAAAAAAACGGTCCGGACCTGATGAATTCGGTGGTGAATTCTACCAAACATTTAAAGAGAAATTGACACCAATTTTTTGTAAACTCTCTCCACATTCATTCTTTCTAAGAACATTCCCCACATTCATTCCTGTAAGAGCACTGATACAAAAATCCTTGACAAAATTCTATCAAAACAAATGCAATAGCATGTGAAAAGAATTATATACCTTAAATAATTGGAATGTATTTCAAGATGTAATGTTAGTTCAATGTAATAAAATTGATTGATGTTATATAACATATTAACATATGAAAAGCCATATATCAAAAAACTCAGAAAATATAATATTCAATGGTAAAAGACTGAAAGCTTTCCTTTTAAGAGCAGAAAGAAGGTTATCTACTTTTTAAAATTATCTTCAGCATACTGGAAGCCCTATTCAGAGCAATTAGGTAAGAAAAATGAACAAAAGTGACCAAAATTTGAAAGAAAGAAGTAAAATAATCTCTGTTTTCAAATGACATGATTCTATTAGAATAAAATGCTAAAGATTCCAAACACACACACGCGCGCACACACACACACACACACACACACACACACACACACACACACACAAATCTTAGAAGTAATAAATGAGTTCAGCAAAGCAGCGGACATAAGGCCAATACACACACACACACACACACACACACAAACACACACACACACACACAAATAGATGCATTGCCATACACTAACAAAGAACAAACTGAAAAGGAAATTAAGAAAAGAATTACATTCATAATAGCATTAAAAGAATAAAAACTAAAGAATTAACCAAGGAGGGTGACATCAGGAGATGGCACAATAAGAGATGACTGTTCTTGTCCCCCGTAGAAACATTAATGTAACGACCATCCACAAACAACAAAACCTTATAAGACTATCCCTGTTTTCTGATGATATGATCTTATACCTAGAAAACCCTAAATACTCCTCCAAAAGAGTCCTGGACTTGGCAGATGAATTCAGTAAAGTCTCAGTTTACAAAATCAACACACGTCAATCAGTAGTACTGCTATACAACAATAATGACCAAGTTGAGAATAAAATCAGGAACATAATCCCATTTACAATTGCTGCCAAAAAATAAAATAGAATAGAACGCCTCAAAATATATTTAAGCAAGGAGTTGAAAGATCTCTACAATGAGAAATACAAAGCACTGCTGAAATAAATCAAAGATGACAAAAGCAAATGAAAAAAATAAACCACCTATACTAATAGATTGGAAGAATCAACTTTGTTAAAGTGACCATACTACCCAGAGTAATCTATATATTTAACACAATCCCTATCAAACTACCAACATCATTTTTCATACAATTAGAAACAACAATCCTAACATGTATATGGGACTGAAAATGAGCTCAAATGACCAAAGTAATCCTAAGCAAATAGAGGAAAGGTAGAAGCATTACATTACTCAAATTTCTATTATACTACAAGTATATAGTAACCTTGTATAAAACAGCATGGTACTAGTTCAAAGGCAAACACACGGACCAATGGAATAGAACAGAAAATTGAGAAAAAAATCCAAATATGTACAAATAACTTATCTTCAATAAAGCAGTCAAAAATATACACTGGGGAAAGGACACCCTATTCAATAAATGATGCTGGAAAAATTGGATAGCTACATGCAGAAGAATAAAACTAAATATACAGTTTCATATATTCTCACCATATAGAAAAATTAACTAAAGACAGTTTAAAAACTTAGATGTAAGACCTGAAACCATAAATATCCACTAGAAAACCTAGGAAAACACTTCTGGACAAGGCAAAAGAATGTTTGTATAAGACACCAAAAGCAAATGCAACAACAACAAAAAATAAATAAATAAGAAGGACCTAATTAAAACTAAAAGTCTTCTGAACAACAAAAGAGATAATCAACAGAGTAAACAGGCAACGTAGAATGGGAAAAAATATTTGCAAACTACATATCTGACAAAGGACTGATATCCAGAATCCACAAAAAATTTAAACAAATCAGCAAGAAAAAATATCTCATAAAATGTGGGGAAACAGCATGAACAGACATCTCTCAAAAGAAGATATATGAGTGGCCAACAAGCACACAAAAAATGATCAACATCACTAATCAACAGGGAAATGCAAATTAAAAACAATGAGGTATCACCTTATACCAATCAGAATGGCCGTTATTAAAAAGTATTTTTAAAAGCTATTGTTGAGGATACAGTCAAAAAAGAACACTTAAATTAGCACAGTCTCCATGGAAATCAGGGTGGATATTTTCCAAAGAACTAAAAAAGTAGATCTATCATTCAATCCATCAATCCCACAACTTGATATCTATCCAAAGGAAGAGTGGTCATTATTCAAAAAAGACGCCTGCACTCTCATGTTTATCACAGAACAATTCATAATTGCAAAGATGTGGGATACCTAAATGTCCATCAACTCACATTGACAAACAAAATGTCACACACACGCGCACACACATACACACACACACACACACACACACATTTATAGCTACTACTACAAAGATCTCAATAGCTGGTATTTGAACACCTCAAGGCAGCTCATAGACTCCACCAATCAACCAACCCAAATACCTCAAAACTAGGCAGAAAATGTCCACACAGTTGGTGCCCTAGATATTATGAACATTCAGTCCCAGAGGTAGCATACAGATCTCAACAGCAATAGAGACTCAACACTCAGCTCAGTTCTGTAGGATTGGGAGAAGGGAGAAGGTGACCAACCCTGAGACTGATAATTCAAGAGGAAGAAAGAGGAATGGAGGTTGCACCCTTAGTTCATCCATCTAAATGCACTTCCCTGGGGAAAGGGACATACAGATTGAGGAAACCCAAAAGACTCCAAGCAGGATGAACCTAAAAAGGTCAGTAATGAGACACATTTTAATTACATTATCGAAATCAAAACAAGCAGCAAAGCAAAAGTGACTTATGTAGGGGAATTTTGATAAGACTATGAGTGGATTTCTCGGCAGAAACCTTGCAGGTCAGAGAATGGGAAGACATATTCAAATTGCTGTGGGTGAGGGGGACTGACAAATAGGAATACTATACCTGGCAAAACTGTTCTTTAAAAATAAAGAAGAGTCAGGCATGGTGGCATGTGCCTGTAGTCCCAGTTACATAAGAGGCTGAGACAGAAGGATTGCTTCATCTCAGGAGTTCAAGGCCAACCTGGACAGCAGAGCAAGACACTCATCTCTATAAAATAAGTAAATGAATGAATAAATGAATAAAACTCATATAAACACATTACTGGAAGAACAAACCTGAGGAATTTTATTACCACTAAATCTGTCTTACGAGAAAAAGTAAAAGGAGTTATTTAAATTTAAACAAATGAATGCCAAAGAAACACACAAGGGTATATAAAAGTATAAACATCACTGGTAAAGATAAATATATAAACACAGAGTAATATAATATTGCCTTATAAGTGTACAAAAGTCCAAATTTAAACTGAAAAGGAAAAAGCAAAATGGTATCTGTGTGTATGTGTGTGTGTACAAAAAACTGTTAGAATTAACAAACTCAGTAGAGTTGCTGAATACAAGTCAGGATGAAAAAAATCAGTTTTCAGGATACAAAATTTTCAATATACAATAATCTATATATCAACTATCCAAAAAGGAAATTAAGAAAAAAATTCCATTTACGATTGCATCAAATAAAATAAAATAATTAGGATTTCCCCAGTGATTGTAATTGGTTACTTTGGCAAAAATGAGTTGCTTGAGAAACTATGTTTTTGCTTTCAGAATTTCCATCCTATTGCATTGGTCTATGTGTCTTTTCTTGTACCAAATACCAGGCTGTTTTAGTTACTGTAGACTTGTAATAGAGTTTAGTCTGGAAATGTGATACCTCCCACATTGTTCCTTTTGCTGAAGATTTTTTTGGCTAGTAATGCTTTTTTCTAATTCCATAAGAATTTTAGTATTGTTTCCAGGTCCAAGGAAAATGATGTCGATAATTTGCTAAGTATTGCATTGAATCTGTAGATTGCCTTGGGTAGAATGGACATCTTGACAATTCTTTCAACCCATGAGCAAAGAATGTTTTTCCATTTGTATCATCTTTGATTTATTTGAGCAGTGTTTTGCAGTTCTCATTGTAAAGGTCTTTCACTTCTCTGGTTAGGTGGATGTCAATGTATTTCCTTTCTCTTTTTTTGTGGCTATTGTGAAGGTATTGTGCTTTCAATTTGGTTCTCTGTCTGCTTGTTGCTGGTGTATAGAAATGCAACTGTCTTTTGCACATTGATTTTGTACCCTGAAATTTTACCAAAGTCATTTATCAGTGCAAAGAGCTTTTAACAACTCCTTTGGGTTTTCAAAGTATATCATTATATTCTCCACAAAAAGGGGTCATCTAATTTCCTGTTTTTCTATTTGGATACTTTGATTTCCCTTTTTTATCTGATTGCTCTGGCTCTAACTTCCAGAACTATGTTGAACAGGAGGGGTAAAAGTGGCTATCTCGGTTCTTGTTCTCAGGGGAAATGCTTCCAACTCCTGTCCATTATGTAAAATGTTTTCTGTGGGTTTATCATAGATGGATCTTGCTATTTTGAGGAATGTTCCTTCTATGCCTAGGTGTTCAAGGGTTTTTATCAAGAAGGGATGCTGGATAAGCAGCCAACATATACATGAAAAAATACTCAACCTCAGTAATCATCAGAAAAACATGAATCAAAACTACATATGAGATACCACTTAACTCCAGTAAGAATAGCTATTATTAATAAGACAAAAAAAAAGATGTCATGGGTACAGTGAAAAAAGTATACTTTTTACACTGTTTGTGGCAATGCAAACTAGTTCAAACTCTATGGGAAGCAATGTGGCAATTCTTAAAAGAACTAAAAATTGACCTCTCATATGATCCAGCAATCCCTGTTCTGGGAATATACCTGGAGGAACATAAATCTTTCTATCCAAAAGACACCTCACGTTCACATTTATTGCAGTTACAGCATTAGTTACAATAGCAGAAACATGGAACCAACCGTGCTGCCCATTGAAAGAGGACTGGATAATAAAAATGTGGTATATATATATAGAATGAAATATTATGCAGCCATAAAGAAGGACAAAATTATTAACTTCACAGCAACTTTGATGGACTTAGGGTCTATAATACTGAGTGATCTGTCAGAAAAATAGGGCTGAGTACCCATGTTCTCACTCATAAGCAGACCTTGAACAATTATTATCATAATACTGTAAGAAAGGGATTGGCAGTAGTTGGCAACTGCCAGGGGAGAGGGAGCACACCTCATCAACAAGGGTACCTGCATAATTATCATTTGTATACCTACCCTGAATTGTACCCCACCTTTTCAAAATTAAAAAAAGAAAGTGGACTGGATTAAAACAAATGTGGTACATATACACAATGGAGTATTACACAGCCACAAAAGAGAACAAAATTATGGACTGCACAGCAAGTTGGATGGAATTGGAGACTATCAAAGAAACAAAGATCTGAGGACTACATATTCTCACTCATAAGTAGGCCCTGAAAAATAATCACATGAACGCAAGGAGGATATTGGCAATCACAAGGCATTGCTAGGGGAGGGAGAATGGGAAAAGGGTGGGGAGCATGTGACAACACAAAGGGTACCAGTTAGTCCTCATTTGTACCCCACATCTTTGCAATTTTAAAAAAAATTAAATGCTAATGTAATTTTTCACAGAAATGAAAAAAAAATTTTAATGTGCATGGAACCACCAAAGATGCCAAGTAGCCAAACATTCTTCAGCAAAATAGTAAAGAAAACTGGAGGCATCACACTTCCTGATTTTAAAATATATTATAAATCTATTGTAAGAAAATTGACATGATACTGGCATAAAAACAGAAACAATGACCACTAAAATCAGAGAGAAAGCCTAGAAATGACACTATACATTTATTTACAGTCAATTGATTTTCAACAAAGGTGTCGGGACAATGGGGAAAGGACAATCTCTGCAATAAATGATGCTGGGAAACAGAATATCCATATGCAGAAAAATGAAACTAGATTCCCACCTGTGCAAAATCCACTCAAAGTAAATTAAAGACCAAACTGTAAAATCTGAAACTATAAATACTAGAAGAAACCATAGAGGAACTGCTTCAGTACATTGGTCTGGGAAAATATTTTATGAATAAAACCTAAAAAGGCACAGGCAGCAAACTCAAATATTAACTAATGGAACTACATCAAATTAGAGAGCTCCTGCACAGCAAAGGAAACAATAAACAGAGTGAAAAGACAATCTACAGAAGAGTAGAAAATATTTGTAGACTATAAATTTAACTCGATATTAATATCAAGAATGCACAAAAAAGGCTCAACCATTTTGACAGCAAAAAAAATAAAATTAGATTGAAAAATGAGCAAGAGATCTGAGCACCCATTTCTAAAAGAAAGATATATGAAAGGCCAATAGGTATATTTTAAAATGTTCATGTGTATCTTCTTCTGAGAAAACTCTATTCATAGTCTTTTTAATAGTCTTTGAACACTTTTTGATTGAATATTTTCCTTCTTTTTTCATGTTGAATTGTTTGAGTTCCTTGTAAACTCTGAAGATTCATCCTTTGTCTGAGTCATAATTTGCAAACATTTCCCCCCATTCCATGGGTTTTCTGTTCACTCTTGTTGGTTTTTTTTTTTTTCTTTTACTGTTCGGAATTCTTTTAGTTTATTTGGGTCCCATTTGTCTATTTTCGTTCTGTTGCATTTGCTTTTGGAGACTTTATCAGAAAATCTTTACCTTGGCCAACAACCATGAAAAAAAATATGCTACTCATTAGAGAAATGCAAATTAAATCCACAAAGGGATATCATCTCACACCAATCGGAATGACTATTTTTAAAAAGTCAAAGAACAACAGATGCTGGCATGGATGCGGAGAAAAGGAAATGCTCATACACTGCTGGTGGGATTGTAAACAAGTTCAAGCTCTATTGTGAACAGCATGGAAATTTCTCAAATAATTAAAAATATATCTACCATTTGACTCAGCAATCCTAGTACTAGGTATCTACCTAAAATAAAATAAATAATTATATTTTAAAAACCTTTAATGTATATTCATTACAACACTGTTTACAATAGCCAAATCGTGGAACCAACCTAAGTGCTTCTCTGTGATGACTTAATTAAGAAAATGTGGTATATGTATACCATGAAATACCATATAGCCATAAAAAAAGAACAAAATCATGTTCTTTGCAACAACGTGAATAAAGCTAGAGAACATCATCCGACGTGAACTAAGAAAAGAAGGCCAGATGTTACATGTTCTCACTTATATGTGGGAGTCACAAAAATGGAAATAATGGACACTGGGGGCAATAAGGGAAGATGAGGGAAAGGAAATGAGGATTCAGAAGCTCTTTATTGAGTACAATATTTACTATCTAGAGAATAAGTCATCTGAAGCCCAATCCCCAACAGTACACAATATGTTCTTGTAACAAACATGCACTTGTACATTCTGAATCTAAAATATGGTTTTTAAATACTCAGCATAGCTAACCATTAGGGAAATGCAAATTAAATCTACAATGAGTTGTTACCTCACATCTGTACGAATGGCTATTATCAAAATGATGCAACATCACTATGATGCAAATGATGCAACATCACTAAGGTTGGCAAGGATGCCAAAAAAAGTAAACCTTTCTATGCTATTGGTGGGAATGTAAACTAATACAGGCATTATTGGAAACAGTATTAAGGTCCTCAAAAAACTAAAAATAGAAGTACCATATGATCCAGCAGTATCACTTCTAGGTCTATATACAAAGAAACTGAAATAAATGTGTTGAAGAAATATCTGCACTTCCACATTTATTTTGCCATTATTCTCAATTTTGTCAAACATCAGGGGTTCAGTCAAGCTATGCTTGCTCACCACATAGAAAGCCAATCAATGAGACAGCAAGTAGTATTTCCAAGGAAGAAAGGTTTTTAATGTGGGTAGCATAAGCCAAGAGACAAAAGACAAATCTCAAATTTGTCTCTTGAACTAACTAAAATTACTAGTGTATAACAGAGGTAGGGTAGGAAAAGAGGCAAAGTAAAAGAAGTTGATCAAAAAGTAGCAGGTGGTCAGTTCTGATGGATGTGTGGTCTGGTGTCTCACTGTCAGATCCCAGTGACCAGGTTTTAGTTTCTTCTGGGAGGCCTGATGGTTGGTTTTCTGAAAAAAGAAATTCAAATAGGACAAATGTAAGCTTCTCACATTTTAAATCAGGAGGGTCAATTTTGTTATTTATTCAAAACTATAAACATGAGTTCTACGGGGCCAATGGGACTGTTTCAATAATAGTTAAGATATAGAAATAATTAAGTGTTTTTATTTTTGTTTTGAGTCGGAGGATTACTGCTCCAGAATGTAGAGAGTGGAAACCCAGTGAGGCCCTCAGCAGTAAGTCCTGAAATCCCATATGCACCCTTGGTCCCTCCCCTGAAATTATTTTTCTTCCAAGGCTCTGACACTTGGGGTGCCTGATGGGTATGGTGGGTTTGAAGATCTCCAAAAAACGGCTGGGTTCATTCCCTTATTGTCTTATTGAACAATTTCTGTCTTTCTTCTATCTCAACTGATTTCCTTATCAAATAACCACTTATCCATACCCTTGATTGTCTCTCCTAAACATGCATTTTTTAAAATTTATATAGCCAGTTTGAGAATTTTCTAAATCTTTACATTCTGCTT
>CAUYQG010084072.1:0-14560 GCA_963574415.1 Tarsius wallacei
CTTAATATCTACTTTAACCAAATTAATAATAGAAACCAGTGAAAAATGGGTAAATCTTCTGCCTATACCTCTTCTCCATACCCAATGCATGCCATATAAAGCTGGGTTTACTCCATATAAAATCATGTTTGAAAGACCCCTTCCTCTTTTACCCTGGTTGTGGGATCCCATTCTTAAAAAAATCAATCTCTGTTAAAGTATCTCCAGTCTTTACAACAGGTCCAGAATATTATCCACACCAACGTCCAGGCCACCTTGCCAAATCCGTCATCCACACCATGTCATCCATTCTAGCATGGGAACTTGGTCTATGTCAAAAAGTTCCAGAAGAAAAAACTGACCCCTGCCTGGAAAGAATGCTACAAAGTCATCCTCACCACCCCAACAGCACTCAAGGTTAGCAGCGTGCTAGCTTAAATTCATCACTCATGAGTCAAGAAAGTAAAAAAAAAAACAAAGTTGCTCCACCCTGCTTGGACATTTAAACTGAAAATCCTCTCACACGCTGTTCTGCTTCAACCACATAACAGGCTGACCAGGCAACACTCAACTAAACCATAAAACTCCAGCTGCTTAAAATAGACTAATTTACTGGTCACTGTTACTAATTTTTTAAATGCATTGTACTCATTCCTTAACCCTTGCCTTTGTCATTAACCAATGAGTCAATGAATTGACTCATGTATAACTAAAATGGGGGAATGAAATAGCTAATGAGGGACTTCCAGCAAGATGGTGATGACACAGGTGGGACTGTGAGAATCTCCGTGAAAGTGAGTTTCCATAAAAACTCTTGCTTCTCCCCACCAGCCATGCTGGCCCGAGGCCTGGAGGCCCTTGGTCCCTTGCACCGCTAGGCTACCATGACCACCGCTGCCACTGCTGCTCCACCCCAAGTTGGCCCTAGGCTCCCGGCCTCGTGGAGCTCCGGGCTCCATACGTGGTTCCATCACCTTGCCCTGCCACAAGTTGCCACAACCCGTGGAGGCCCTCAGCTCCCGGCTTCATGGGGCTCCAGCCTCCCTTCCCAGCTTCATTGCCTGGTGGGCACCAGGATGCCACCACTCATGGAGATCCTCGGATTCTGACCTTGTGGAGCTCCAGGCTCCCTGCCCAGTTGCACCAGCCAGCCCCCAGCCGCTGCCACCCATGGAGGCCTTTGGTTCCCGCCCTATGGAGCTCCAGGCTCCCTTCCTGGCTGCACTGTCCCACCTCAGCTGCTGCCACTTGTAGAGCTCCTTGGCTCCTGCCCCATGAAGCTCGGGGCTCCCTCCCCAGCTGGACCGCCCCACCCCCAGCTGCCACCGACTGCAGAGGCCCTCAGCTCCTGCCCTGCGGAGCTCTGGGCTCCCTCCCTGGCTGCACTGCCCCACCCTGTCCCTAGCTGCTGCCACCATGGAGGCCTTTGGCTCCTGCCCCGTAGAGCTCCAGGCTCCTTCACCAGCTGCACCACCCCGCCCCCAATCCCCCTGTGCTATGCTGACCAGCAATGCCCAGTCATCTCACACTCTGTCTCCCCCGACATGCCCCTGGCCACAGTGAGACCAGGGAACAGCTGGAGGTCTGAGACCAGGCAGAGACCTGCATTGCCCCGCCCACCTCTGCCCACTCTGCCCAGCCTCCAGCTTGGGAACTAAGAACAAAGAAAGAAAAAGAGGCGAAAGTTGCACTGTGACACGACAACCTGCAGCGCTCAGCTGTCTCGCACTCTGCCTCCCCCAGCTGGACGTGGCTGCAGTAGAATCAGAGACCAGCTGGAGCCCTGAGAGCAGGCAGAGACCTGCACTGCCTCGCCCAGCTCCATACAGCTCTGCCCAGCCTCCAAGTTGGAATCTAAGACCTCATGTTTGTGTAGGGGAATAGTACTTCAGAAGGAGGTTGGTCAGCTTGTGTGTCTGTATGATTGTATGTTTTAGTTTTGTTGTTGTTGTTGGCATTGTTGATTTTTTATGTTTTGTTTTGTTTTGTTTTTTTCTCTTACTCTTATATGTCTTTGTGTTTATTTTCATTTGTTTGTCAGTATGTTTGTCTGTTTTCCCTCTTACTCTTCTCTCTCTCCACCTTCCTCCCCACCCCCATTCCATTTCATTCCTTTTTCTTATCTTATTTTACTTACAGGGAGCAAACCTATATCCCCACTGCATGGACAGATTTCAAGGCAGTGGGAAGCGGGTTCCAGGGTATCCATACACCTGTCAGTGGATACTGGGATCTACAGATAGATTTTAAATCACAGCTCCCCCCTCAATTAAATCTCAAAACTGCAAAAAAAAATAGCTCCCAACCTACAGTTCAGCTTCAAAATTGAACAGAGCCATTGGATTCACACAAGGAAGAATAAGAGATTGAGCAAACAGAAGTAAAAGCAACCCCACCACCCCTGAACCACAGATTTAAAGATGGAGAAAAAAAGGAAAAAGTGAGAAGGAAAATCTACACCAATGAAGAAAAACCAAAAGAAGAATATAGGTCTCACACAGGCCCCAGGGAGTTCAGACACTGGGAAAACAGACTTCAGAATGCAAACAATGAAGAGCCCTCAGAATGAGCACCTACTACAAACCCAGACATCAAAACCTTAATAGAGAGAATAAAAAGAATTGAGGAGAGAAAAAAGGAAAATAGGAAGGAATAGATAACTGAGATAACAATAGTAAAGAACACTGTGATTGAAATAAATAACAAACTAATAAGCATGGAAAGCAGAATTAGCCAAGCAGAAGAAAGAATCTCAGAGCTTGAAGACCAAAATTTAGAACTAAATCAAACTGTCAAAAACATAGACAGAAGCTTAACAAGACAGAACAAAACCTTCAAGAGACTGAATCTAAGAGTAATTGGACTTCCTAAGGCAGAAAGAGAGACAGAGACCACCCTGGAACAAACATTCCATGAAATTATTCAAGGAAACTTCCCTCATCAGTGATGTGAAAATTCAAACACAAGTGATTCAGAGAACCCCTGCAAGACAACAAATGAGAAGACCAACTCCCAGTCGTCTCATAATAATTTGCCTGAAGAAAGTAGGTATAAAAGAAAAAAATTCTAAAAGCAGCAAGAGAAAAAGGTAAGACTACCTACCAGGGAAGACCAATCAGAATAGCTGCAGATTTATCTACAGAAACACTTCAGGCTAGGGGAGCTTGGAGTCCAATATTCAAAGTTCTCAAAGATAAACAATTTCAACCAAGAATAACCTGTCCAGCCAAGCTAAGCTTCATCAGTGAGGGAGAATTAAAATCTTTCCCAGTCATCCAATCCCTAAGAACTTATACTGCCTCTAGACCACCTCTACAAGAAGCACTTAAGAAAGTATTAAACAAGGAAGAAAAGGGAAAAAGAACGACAATGTTCTTCACAAATGTACAGGAAATAGATTGAAAACACACATGTATCAACCCCCCAAAAAACAAAAGAAAGGCAACAAACAAAGAAGTACAACAACAACAACTCTATAAGAACCTCATGACAGGTACAAACCCTCACATTTCAATAATTAGCCTGAATGTGAATGGAATAAATGTACTACTGAAAAGACATAAATGGCAAAATAGATAAAATATCATGAGGCAACAATATATTGTCTCCAAGAGACTCATCTCACCAGAAAGGACACTCAGAGACTAAAAGTAAGAGGATGGGAAGCAAAATTTCAGGCAAGTGGAACACAAAAGAAAGTTGGAGTTGCAATTTTAATCTCAGAAAAAATATGCTTTAAGCTATGAAAAATTTTAAAAAGATGAGGAAGGTAAAGCTAATAATGATATAATAATAAAAGGTTCAATCCATCAACAAGAAATATCCATCCTAAACATATATGTACCAACATAGGAGCACCAACTTTCATAAAGCAACTTCTAGGCAAACTTAAAAAGAAGACTGACTCTAACACTATCATAGCTGGGGACTTTAATACCCCACTCACAACCCTAGACAGATCATCAAGACAAAAAATCAGCAAGAAGACCCAGAACCTCAATGAGACTCTTGACCAGATGGACTTCATTGATACCTACAGAACACTCCACCTAATGACCACAGAATATACTTCCTACTCATCACCACATGGAATGTATTCCAAGATTGACCACATCATTGGCCATAAATCAAACAGAAACAAATTTCATAAGATTGAAATTTTGCCATGCACCTTCTCAGACCACAGTGGAATAAAAATAAATATCAACACCAACAAAGTTCCCCCCAAATCCACAAAGACATGGACACTAGACAGTATGATGCTAAGCAACTCCTGGGTCAATGATAAAATCAAAACGGAAATTAAAATATACCAGGAAACAAACAAAAATGAAGAAACATCTTACCAAAACCTCTGGGATGCCATGAAAACAATAGTAAGAGGGGAATTCATATTTTTAAAAACACACATGAAGAAAATGTTCATGTTACAATAGCCACAAAAAAATGAAGTACCTTCACATCTTCCTAACCAAAGACCTAAAAGTCCTTTACAATGAAAACTACAAAACACTGCTGAAAGAAATCAAAGATGACACAAAGAAGTGGAAAATATTCCATGCTTATGGATTGGAAGAATCAACTTGTTAAGATGTCCATTTTACCTAAGGCAATTGACAGTTTTAATGCAATACGCATCAAATTACCAATAACATTCTTCTTCTAGAAAAAACAATACAGGAATTCATATGGAAACATAAACAACCAAGAATAGCCAAAACAATCCTCAGCAAAAAAGCAAAGCCGGAGGTATCATACTCCCAGACTTTAAAGTATATTATAAAGGTACAATAATCAAAACAGCCTGGTATTGGTACAAGAACAGGCATATAGACCAATGGAATAGAATTGAGATTTCAGAAGCAAAACCTCAATTTCTCAACCAGATTATCTTTGACAAAGCCTCCACCACCCATTACTGGGGAGAAGAGAAGCTATTCAGTCAATGTTGCTGGGAAAACTGGCTGACCACATGCAGACGATTGAAACAGGACCCCTACCTATCCCCATACAAAAAAATTATCTCTAAATGGATCACAGACCTAAATCTAAAACCTCAAACTGTAAGATCCTTAGAAAAGGCAGGAGATACTCTTATGAAAGTTGGAACTGGCAACCAATTCCTGATCAAAACCCCAAGTGCCCAGGCCATAAGAGATAACATAGAGTAGACAAGTGGGATGTCATTAAACTGACAAGCTTCTGCAAAGCCAAAGAAATCATCAAGAGAGCAGGAAGACAGCCCACCGACTGGGAAAAAATATTTGCCAACTCCATGTCTGACAAAGGTCTAACATCAAGGATCTACAAGGAACTCAAATGCGCTGAAAAGAAAAAAAAAACCAGCCCCATTACAAAGTGGGCTAAAGATATGAATAGACACTTCTCAAAAGAAGACATACGAGCAGCCAACAGATACATGAAAAAATGTTCAGCCTCACTAGTCATCAAGGAGATGCAAATTACAACTGCACTGAGATACCACCTAACTCCAGTAAGAATGACCATCATCAATAACTCAAAAAATAACAGATGCTGGAGAGGATTTGGTGAAAAGAGAACACTTCTGTACTGTTGGTGGGAGTGTAAACTAGTACAGCCTCTGTGGAAACCAGTGTGGCGATTCCTAAAAGTTCTAAAAATTGACCTTCTATGGGACCCCACAATCCCCCTACTGGAAATATACCCAGAAGAACTCAGGTCACCCTATAAAAAAGATACCTGCACATGTATGTTTATCACAGCATTGTCCACAGTAGCAAGAATATGGAACCAACCATTCGGCCCATCAAAAGAGGACTGGATTAAAAATATGTGGTACATATACACAGTGGAATATTACAAAGTCATAAGGAAGAACAAAATCATGAAATTTGCAGCAACCTGGATGTAATTAGAGCTTATAATACTGAGTGATCTCTCACAGAAACAAAGAGTTGAGTATCACATGTTCTCACTTGTAAGTGGTCCTTGAACAACTACTGTATTACTATAAGAAAAGGGTTGAAAGTAGTGGGAAACTGTAGGGGTGGGGGAAGTGGGGAGGTGGGATTGACAGTAGTCGATATATGCCTGGGGAAGGCGGGGGGCACACCTCATCAATAAGGGTACCTGCACAGTGAATGTTTGTATATCTAACCCTGAATTGTACCTCACAATTTTAAAATAAAAATTAAAAGAGTGAGAAAAAAATAAATAGTTAATGAAATATGTAAAATAATTGCAATAACTTGCTTGACATAAGTAACTCCATTTTGTTAAAATCCTCCAATTTAGCTGTCTGCCTGACCTAAATATGACCCCCTCCCCATTGTAGACATGTAATTGCTGTAATGTTCCCAGGATCACAGACCCACAGCTACGTTCCGCAGAGCTGATCATGCTAACCATTCTTGCTGGTCATTCAAAACTCCCTAGTCACAAGTTCCATGTAATTGTATGCCTTGTTAACTGAAATCCAAGAGCTTGTTCCTTTTGTTTTTAGTTCTTTGTACCTTCACCCATGCTATGTAGCCCACTTGCAGTTTTTGCCTTTAAAGCTTGTTGCAATCTTCACGTAAGCATCAAAAGCTTTCTTGGCATGAGCCTACTCTTGACCCGTGCATTTAATAAAGGGCTAATTCAGACTTGGTATGCTGACATGTCTCCTTCTCGCACTTAGGTCATAACAAGGATGTTTCAGGAGACAGCTTTTGAGGAAATCTATATTTTATTGAGCTAAAGCATATGGGAGAATGGAATAATAATTAAAACGTTGATATTAGTACTAGATAACCCATTGAGTGCTTGCTGCTTGCCAGGACTTCATAATCCTGTAGATATTCTAAGTAATTTAATTATTGCACAGTTGTGCAAAATAGATTATATTTTTATTCTTATTTTACAGAAGGCAAAATTGAGAAGTTAGGTAACTTTAGCAAATTTACTGAAACATTTACTGAAATATAAATCTATGATCCAAACCCAGACTGCATGGTGAGTGAGTCTGAAAAACATAAAAGTGAACACGGTGTTAGATAGAAGGCTTTGATCATAGAATGAATGAAATACTTATTGTGGTTGTTCTTGTTCTTTTAGTCAGCTTATGTTGTTCTAAATTTTGGTCAAATGATTGTATCTACTTTCTATTTAAAAATAAAAACAAAAATTTAATAGCGGCTTTTAGTGTATATTAGAATATGAAAATCTAACAGTGACTAAAAGTTTTTCAGAACTGAATTACAAGCAATGTGAATGAGGAAAGTGCCATAAAATCAAATGGAGAAGTGGAAAAGCAAAAAACATGATTTTGTGAGGTAGACTCAAAAATTGGCTTAAAAAGAAAACCCTAGTGCTAAGTAGAGGTAAATAAGCAAAATAACTTTTAACTACCAAAGGCCAGCATAAAGCTGCAGTAAATTTACAAACCTAATTAAGACACGAGAATTAACTTACATATGTACTTAATAGATATAAGAAAGAAAGTATGAAAAGACAGGAGAAAGAGCAAAGCAAAGAAGTTGGTAATAAAAAAAGGAATAAGAGCATAAGTGAAACACTTAAAATGGGATATTATAATAATTTTGAAAATTCAGTAGGCGATCCAGATATAAAAGCTTAGAAATTATTTAGCATTACAGAAGAGTACTTTTAAAAATACATTCAGACCTACTCTAATTTCCTGAAATATGGTGGACTAGGTTATTTGGATCGATTTTTCTGCTAAAAAATACTAAAACACATGTTTTTCAAAAATTAAATGTAGTAAAGGATTCTCAGGTCTGAAAGTAGAGGAAAGAAAGAACTGAGCAAGGTAAACAGGGCAATGCAATCCTAAAGGCATTCATTCATTGGGACAAACTTATGCGAATTTTGATATCTTTCAGTTTGAGGAGTATGAAAATTAAAGCCCAGTCCAATATCCTCCCAGGATAAGGAGTCTAATAGGACACCTACCAAAGCTCACACACTCAGGTTAAGAGTTATGTCTGTGTTCTATAATCCCACATCTTCACAAAGGGTCTGTGAGGTTTTAGGAGTTTCTATTACTTTAGTCATGAATCCAAATACTAGGAGAGTCTAGGGTATACACAAAGAATGGAAAGTAGTATAAAGTACATAATATATAAGCCTCAAAAATTAAAATACTTTACAGTTGTTTGATAGCTAAATGTCCTATAAAATAATTTTTCAGAACTTCATTTGATCTTCACAATATTTGTATAGGAAGGCTTATTACATAAGTCTATTATTACATATACACAATTCAATCATAGATTGTACAAACTAGACAGGATTTGAGCTAGAAGACAAGGCAATATATTTTGACCTGCTTTATCAATTCTTTAATTAAACATATAATCCTGGAGAAAATTAATTAAAAACTGGGGTGTTTGTGAAGTTATGTATTTATGATATTTTGTTTGTTTCCAAAGTACTTTATCATTGGTTTAAGAAAGCTTGATTTAATTTATAGCAATTATTGTTCTTTCAATTGGTAATTTTCTTTTTTATATAAATGTACACATATGTGTGTATCGTATAACATCATCATATATTTTTATATAATATATAGTACATGATTATATGTGATATATAAAACATATAAAGCATATTATATATAGTATACATATCATATTTTTACATATATATGCCATTTATTATTGAATATATAAAATTATAACGTAGAAAGGAGTCTTTGTCTTGAATAACCATATAATAAAAATAAAGTCTAAGGCTATTATGAATGTATAAAATTGTAAGCTAGAAGGGAGTTTTTGTCTTGAATAGCCATTTTATAAAAATAAAGGCTAAGAAACTTTAACAGTAATTCTAATTAACTAGTGTAGATTACCAATTTAATTCCAGCAATACAAGATGAAGTTTCAGCAAGAAAGCAATTGTTTACTAAGAAAAAAAAAATCCACAAATTGGACTGTAACCTAAAATAGTTCAGGCAAGATGCATTATTTCTTCCCACCTGTTCAGTTCCTACTTTGAAATATCAATGGCTCTCATTCTTTGGTATGGAATTTTTAAAGTACTGTTGGTGAAAGCTGCGACAACAATCCAGCTTCTGTTTATGAGCCATTACTCTTCCCGAACGTCAGTGAAACCTAAATGTGCATTTGAAGGATGTAGTTGCAGTATTTGTTAAAGCAAAATATTTAGCTCACTTTGACCTTTAAAAAAATAGCAAGGATAAAAGCACAATGGCTTAGGAAAGCTTGGATTTGGGAGTAAAGTTTTAAAAGGTGGCAATTGTGAAACAGACTTGTGGCATTTGGGCAAAGTTTTATTTAAAAATTCAGCCTCACCTATTTCTTTTTAATAAGAGGTTTCATCCTTATTAGTTGAACTCACTATTTCAACCCCATGACTAGATGGATGCTACTCCATTTAATGTGAATAATGTCTATAATCTAAACAATTTCACAGATTTTAAGTAATATATGTAATAAAACTATTTGATAGCAAAAAATAACTATTAAAGGCAAATATCTTGTTATTATCTTAGCTACATTAAAATTAGCAAGCTTATATTACACAGAGAATAAAAAAGTAGCTAGATGTACATTATTATAATTTTATACTTTTCTTAAAATTTTTCCCCAAACATAAAGCTGTTAGTTTTATCAGTCTTACTCACATTCAAAAATAATATTAACTTTTGCAATAACAACTTTAAATATGAAGGACAATGATGCATTTTGTATAAAAGCTTGTCATGGGTTTAACATTTTAAAGTACAGAATGGAAACCATTATAAGAAGATGAATTACTTACTCAAATAGCCCAATGAATGAAACCCAAAAGTTATTAAGAATGACATTGGTGAAATAGCATATTAAGGATTTCATTATGCAATTTTAATTTTAAAAGAGTAGTCAAATTTTTTCTCCTGTTATGTGTAAGACAACTCAACCATGAAAATAAGGGCTGACATTGTGTGAAGAAACTAATTAGGGTGTGGCTAGAAGAAGTCAGTCAGTGGTGTTAATGAGTTATCCAGATGAAATTTTCAATGTGCTCTTCTTATTCTATTTTTTCAGATTAAGTTTCATGACAAACACTGTAAGTGCAGAAAAGCAGAACATATTCCATATAAGCCATGTCCCTATTACTCACTTACAGCTGCTAATTGTGTCAAATTAACACTCAGGATTATGAATTGAAATTATTTCAGAGTTTGAACAACTTTCCGCATTTCACTTCTACTATGACCTTCACTCCAGTTTATCAAGTTTATCTGCTATTTTCTATGTTTTTTCTCTTCCTTGAATTTGCTGTTTCCCTATTTGGTGTACCTTTCACATTCCTGCCCCCAATTCGAGCCTTTAGTCAAAATCCAATTGCAATGTTTTATTTGTTTATTTTTTACAGAATCTCTAGAATAGTTTTGGTCTTCATAACTGGCCAGTTCCTTCCATCCAGCTCACTGCTTAGTCTGAGTATGACAGAACAAGAGAACAAGAGAAGGAGATTTAACAGAAATTAGAAAACTCGCTTTGGATATCTTTTGGAAAAGATGAACCACAGGCATCTGAACAGAAAAAAGGAACAATTTAATGTGAATAAAATGGGACTACAAAAAAAAACCATGGAAATGGGACAAAAGAAGAGATCATTCAAGATGGTAAAAAAAAAAAAAAAAAGAGAAATTAGAAAACTAAAGAGTTGGAGGAAATGTACAAAAATATTAATGTAGATGAGCAAAATCATTTTCCCCTCTGTGAAATAAGCAACAGAGGCTCACCCAGGTTCAGAGCAAGCACTCTGGCTATGGGCAGAGTCAAGGTTCAGGGCTGAAGGGAAGGGAAACAATCATAGAGGGATTAACATCTTAAAAGGAAGCCCAGAAGAAAAAGAAAAGTAAAATCTGAAAGAAGCAAAAAGCTTAGAAAGAAGTTATATTCACCGGACAGACAAGTTTAAATATATGTTAAACAATCTTTACAACAAAGCAATCATTTTTATAGTTTAAAGTCAATAACTTTATAAATCATCATATTTTCAATATATGCCTCTCCTTTTGTAAAAATGGTAGTGACTCATGTAGCATGGACTCAGTTTTCCTCCCTCTGTGTGTTGTATGTATACTCATATATATGACACTTTTTCTCTGTATTAATCTGTCTGTCCTCATAATGTCATTAATGAACACATTCATTTCTGGAATACTTTTAGGTGCTATATTACACTTTCTATTCTGATAAGTTATTTTTGTCAGCACAAATAAGCACATACTCTTTTACACATAACTTCAACTCATATCCTCACCTGTCATGTTTTCTCTATCTTGAATGGATTTCAATAAGATAAATGAAAGCTCTAAAGTTTTTAAATTGCTTTACTTTAACTTTTTAATATTTAGAACTCAAAAATCATTTTATTTTTTTTGTCTCACCTTTCACCATGAGTTGGTATTAATTTTAAGATATAAGAAACCACTTGCCTTTTGAAATTTTTTTATTAAACATTATCCATAACACTAACTGTCTTTATGAGCTTTCTCTATTATGCGTGTGTGGCAATACTCAAATATTGCCTACATTTCTTATCAGCAGACAGAAGATGACCTCAGTGTCAACCAGTTTTGATCTCCATTCCTTTCCCTAAATAAATTATGTTTATGGAACTTTCTGTCATTCTTTTGTAGCTACCAGAGTTTTTTTGTTTCACAAGAGCATTGCCTCTAAGCCTAATTCGAAAATCAAATATCTATTTTTACATCTCTTATATATTAACAGTGACCTTTTCTTTCCAACACTTCCTGATTTTCATGTTTTGATATTTGTTCATCTTAAAATATTGCTGTTATTTTTAAATATCTTTTAGTCTTAATCAATGTCCATATGATTGAATTCCATTTATATTGTATTTTATTTTCCTGCTATCTTATTGAGCTTTGTCTTTTTTCTTTTTCCTTTCATTACTATGTTATTCACCCAAACAGCTACCAACATAGACTAAGTCACTTAAGGAATTCTAGATACCTTATAGAAAGAAACTGTTTAATGGCATAGTCAGGAGGTCTAGACTGAGTCTAAAAATCAATCTATAGTAATTAACTTAACTTAACAGTTACATAGATATAGCAGAAGATATTTATATATTTAGTGTATATATATATATAGTAAGAATATGTTGTGTGCTAGAAAACACAGAACAAATTGAGGAAATGCAGAAAAGCTAAGTCATGTTTTTTGGATGAAAAGTAGATAAACTATGATACGAGCTTCTCTGAGCATAATTATCATTCAAAGCACTGTAAATGATTTCCAGTGAGGTTCTGGAGTTAAAGCTCTTAGCTCAATGTGAATCGAGGAGTTTTCTCTGTAGTTTATATCTGGTTGTCTATTTGTCCTTTCGTAGTTAAGGCTGGGTCATTGTTACTCGTTAATTTCTTTTTATTATTTTTAAATTTTTCCTATAGCAAACTTTATTCAATGTAGTATATAGTTCAATCAGTTATTTCAAAAACATAGTCATTTGTCCACCATCACTATCGGTATGGAATAGTTTCCTTGGTCAAACAAATTTCCTCTAGTTCCTTTTTGTAGTCTAACCCCTAGTACTAATACCTGGAATCCACTAATTTGTTCTCTGTCCCCGTATTAACCCTTTTTAGAATGTTACATTAATAGAATCATACAGTTATAGCTTTTTAATTTTCACTTAGCAAGAAAGATTTGATATATAGTTGCATTATTGAGAGACCAGTAATTTCTATTTTTATTGCTGAGTAGTACTCTGTTGAATGGAGATAACAATGTGTTTATCAGTTAACCAGTTGAGAGACAGTTGGGTTGTTATCAGTTTGGGGCTATTACAAATAAAACTAATATGAATATCGACATGCAGACTTTTTAATAAGCATATTTATTTTCTACAAGAAACACATTAAAATATAAATATATGGTTCAATTAAAAGTACAAAAAATTTCTACCATGTGAACACGAAGAAGACAAATCTAGAATAGACATAATTATTTTAGATAAACCAGATGGTAGAAAAAAAATTATTAACAGAGATAAAGAGGGAGCATAGCATAATAAAAAAAAAAGACCCAATACTCCAAGGAGACATATTAAATATGAACTTAAAAATAGAAATTCAAAATATGGGAGGCAAAAAACTAGCAGATTTGAAAGAAGAAGCAGGAAAACCCACAATTATTGTTAGAGAGTTTATAATCTCTTAGCAATTCATAGAGAATGCATTGTGTTTAATACTATCTTTCAAAATCTCATTTCTACACAGAACCTTATTTGGCAAAAGGGGTTTTTGCAGACGTAATTACAATTTCAAGATTTTGCAGGCTTTGGAATCAAATCAACCTAGATTTAGAGTGGTTCTAAATCCAATAACTGTTGTCTCTACAAAAGAGAAAAGGATGAGAGACACTTTCAGTATAGAAGGCCACGTGAAGATGGCAGCAGAAACTAAAGTAATTCCAAGGAACATCAAAGATTGCTATAATTACCAGAAAGGGGAAGATGTGAGATGGTTACTCCCTGAAAGCCTCCGGAAGAAATCAAATTTTACAAGACCTTGATTTCAGACTTTTGGCCTCTAGAACTTCTAGAAAACAGAGTTTTGTTATGGAAGCTCTAAAAACTAATACAACAAGTAAACAATATAGACATAAGACATAATTAGAAAATATAGTTGACCTGAATGATATTATCATAATAATTTAATTAACATGTATAGAACACTGAGAAGAGGAAAGGATACAGAGAGAAGCATCCAGTATAGAAGGCCTTTCCAACAACAGCAAAATGCAAACACTTCTGATGTGCTTATTGACCATTTTCTAAGAAAGACAACATTTTGAGCACAAAACAAACCTTAAAAAATTTAAGTGAAAGCAAATCATACAAAGTATGCCCTTTGACTAAAATGGTTTGAGCTAGAATTTAATAGCAGAAATATACGAAAATTTCCCTATAATTGAAAATTGACAGATTTCAAAATAATGTATGGATCAAGTGAATTTAAAATATTTTCAAAGAAATGATATAGCCATTTTGAAAGTTTGGAAATTTCTTATAAAGTTGAACATATACTTACTACATACAAACATTTACAAAAAGCTTTATTTAAAACTTGTCAATATGACTTGAGATTAATGATTAAACAAACTGTAATGCACTATAGAATAGAATACCACTGAACAATACAAGGAACAAGCTCTTGATCCACAACACAACACCAATAAACCTTACATTCATTTTGTTTGTTTGAAAAGCCAGACCAAAAAGACTACATATGGTATAACTCTACTTATATGATGTTTTGGAAAAGACAAATTAATAAGAAGACAAAAAAGTAACACTCAGAAGTTGCCAAGGATTGATTGAATAAATGAATAAAATAGCTAAATTTTCCTTACAACATAATTGCACAATGAAAAATGTCAAAAGAAAATGGAAACAGAAAATTCCCGATGGAATAAATAGAGGAAAAAAATGCTGCAAGAAAGATCCATGAATGCATATTAAATTATTCATCAATATTTAGAGTCTACACGGAAATGAGTGGGGAAGTTTAAAAAGAATTGGGATATTGTTAGCTATTGCCACCGAAATATTTAAT
>CAUYQG010084082.1:0-18422 GCA_963574415.1 Tarsius wallacei
TCACAGTATTCTTTATTGCTGTTATCTCAGCTATCAGCTCCTTCCTAGTTTCTTCTTGACTCTCCTCAATTCTTTTTAATCTCTCCATTATTGTCTTGATATCTAGATTTGTAGTTTGAAACCAGTCATTTTGGGGGCTCTTCATTGTTTACATTTTGAAGTCAGTTTTCTCCATGCCTGCCTTCCCAGGGGGCTGGGAGAGACCCATATTCTTCTTTTGGTTTTTCTTCATTTGTGTAGATTTCCCTCCCACTCCTCCTTTCCTTCTCCATCTTTAATTCTGTTTTTCAGGGATGGTGGTGTTACTTTTGCTTCGCTTGTGCAATCTCCTGTTCTTCCTTATGAGAGTCCTCTGGCTGCATCCACCTGTCAGTGTATGAGCCCACTGAAGCCTATTTCCCACCATCTTACAATCTTTCTGTGCAGCAGAATGTAGGTTTGGTACCTTAGTCTATCTTGTGTTGCTACAACAGAATACCTGAGGCTGGGCAATTCATAATGATAAGAGGTTTATGTGGCTCATGATTCTGCAGGCTGTATGAGAAACATGGTTCCACCATGTTATTGGCTTCTGGTAAGGGCTTTTCTCTAAAGTACTCTCTCTGCCGCTTAAAGCATATATAGTAGCGATCTTAACTCCAGGGAAGCCTCAGAAACAGAAAACTTTCCTTGACAGCTCTGGCGTCTTGAAAAAAACCACATTTTCTTTATTCGTTTGTCTATTGAACACTTGATTCCATGTCTTGGCTATTGTGAATAATGCTGCAGCTAACATAGGAATGTACATAGAAAAATGCTTAACATCACTAATCATTAGGGAAATAGAAAACAGAACCACAATGATTTACCATCTCACACCAATTAAAATAGCTATTATCAAAAAGACAAAAAAGAATAAAGGTTGGAGAGGATGTGGTGAAAGGGAAAACTTGTATTTTGATGGTGGGAGTGTAAATTGGTACAGCCATTATTGAAAACAGTATAGAGGTTCCTCAAAAGATTAAAAACAGAACTAGCACACAATCTAGCAATCCCACTATGGGGTGTATGTCCTAATGGAATGCAGGCAGCATGTAGCTCTGCCTTTGTGGTCAACTGTGAGCAGGGGTCAGTTGTCTCTTACACAGGTCAGTGGGTTCCTGGAGGGAGACTGCCTGGCCAGGATGAACTTTCGGTTGTCCTCACTGGAGTGTCACTGGAACGGCCCTCTTGCCCAGGCCTTGGACTAGGGGGTAGGGTCCAAGATGAAGCTCAACTTCTCTCCCTGCATGACTGAGTCTTTGCTCTCTGATTCTATTGGGGGTCAATGTGTCCCCCATCCCCATGGACAGAGGGTGTTTAATTGAGAAGCCCTGCTCTGTGTCAAGAGGAGCTCCCACTGCAGTCCAAGACTTCCCTCATGGAGAGCTTATGCAGGAATATGCCCTCAGAAGGGGGATCGATACCAGTCCATCAAATGCTGAGAGAGTTGCCTGGGTGCTGCCTGGATTGGTATCACTTTCAGACAGAGGCATAGGGCAGCTGTCAGGATAGGGGCACCAAGAGATACACAGCCATGCACCCCATTCACAGCACCCCTGCTCCCTGGCCCATAGACCATGGCAGGATCCCCGTCATGGCCAAGGAGCGATTGGTTCTGGCATTGGCAATGGGTATTGACAAAGGCCTTCAAAGTCACAGGTTGATTCACTGGATCAATAATGGTGCAGGGGAAATAATTAAAACTGTCAGATTTAGAAAGTATTAAAGGTACTTAGAGCTTTCTGCCAACTATGGAAAACAGGGATTAATGGTGTTATCTTGAACACTTCTGAGTTACTGAGCAAGTTATTAAAGTGGTTCTTTGACACTCATTTGCAGTGAAGGGTCAACATCAAAGGTTTCAGACTCAAACTATTTGAGTCCATTAACCCAAAGTACAGCTGTTTCCCCAAAGAAGTCCAAATGAAGGCCAAATGACTCAGAGACATCTTTCAGAAGAGGCTATAAAATTAAAAGGCACTTAGAGCTCTCGCATCACACTGTCCCCCAGGGTCTCTCCATGAATTTGATGACCGATGGTCTTGGCCACAAAGGATGGACCCCATCTAGTGAGAATAAAACTCAGAGAGGGTTTTGGCCAAGGCCTGAAGCCACTAAAAGACTCAGAGTCTTGCTTTAGGACATGTGGCTGTCATACGACTGGAGAGAGTCTGGGCTAGCCTGAAGCAGGGACACAGTCCACTGAGGCTAAGGGTGTGTCTGTCTGTGATCCCAATTCACTGCTCTCTAGGGATCTTGGACTGTGCCAGGCAGAACTGCACCTTGCCCCAGTATGGGAGTAGGAGAAGGTGTCCTAGAGGAGAGATCAGCCTCTCTTCTGGCATGGCTGGATTTCTGTTCTCCTGTCTTCTGGGGGCTGCTGTGCCAACCCCTTTCCCTGAACTCCTTCTGCAAACCTCCTTCTCCATGCCCCTTTGATATGTTAACCTTTCTTTCCTTATCATTCTGCCCTTTGTTGCCACTTTCTCTCTGTCTCAAAGTTTCTAGTAAAAGAAGAGGCCCGAGACCCAGAGGGTAGGAAGAGGCCCTGGACCAGAGAATGGTGGGAAGGAGCCACAGAAAGTCCACTGTTGAGATTGTCTCTGCCCTGAAGCTCACAACTGCTTGAGGACAATGAACCTCACTGAACATGGGCTGTTATTGTCCTTCGACTTCAGAGAACAGAGGTCACAGAAGTGGGTGTGATCGCTGGGGGAGGCACACATGTGATCCCTTAATGAACCACATGTGTGCCATGGGCTGGGTTTGGGGCCGTAGGAACACATCCAGTGTTTGGCATCCTTAGCCTTAAAGAGCCTGGGAGTCTGCTGGTGAGTTCCTGTCTGTGAACAGGTGGCAGTGTACCTTCACATGGTCTGAAAAGAAAAAGTAGAAGAGCAGTAGAAGGGCCTCAGGACTGAAACCCCCTCACACGCAACCTGACTGAGAGAGGAAAAGAAGAGAGAAATTCCAAGAACTTAAAAGTGATGTCCACAAATAGGATGGACACTCCGTGCCATGTCTGAGCTCAGCCAAGGAAAGAAGAGGGACCACCAAGTTTAGTCACAGAGATAAGAAGCTGGGGGAAGTCTCCTCTCGAAGCACTTCCTGAGAAGGGACGTTGAGCCAGATCTGCTGATTCTGGGGGACAGAGAAATGCTGCCCTCAGGAGCTTACATTCAGGGGACCAAATATTGGCCAGGAACAGCTGCTACTGGACAAGAGGCAGGCCTATCCTATTACTTGGGAATGAGAGCAGAACACAGCTATTTCCAATCTTGTACCCCCTTGCTGCCCTGGACATTCTCATGGAGGTGACCACCACAGCCTCCCCTCCTACCTGGCCAGATGCAGGCCTGGGCCCTACCTCCCTGCCTTCTCTGGTGGCCAGTGAGTTTCCACAACCCTTATGTTTCCTATGCTTTATACAATTCTCTCTTCTAACTCCCATTGGTCATTGACTTATGGGGACTATGAAAGTCACCACCACAGGCAGGGAAGTACAGGACTGGGAAGGATGCTTCCCTGTGGCCTTCATGTATAGAACATGGTCTGTCATTCAGTGCTCATTACTCATCTGCTGGGGGAGTGAATAAAAGAATAAATGTATAGTAAAGATAAAAACGGCTGAGATAAATATGCCAAAATGTTAGCAGTGGTTACCTGTGAGCCTGAGGCTTACAAAAGATGTTGGACTGTTTCTTATTTTTCTTATGTACACTACTTCTGCAAATAGAAAACAAAATTAAGTTTTTCACCAAGTTAACAGCTTTTCTATGTTTAAGAGAAATGTCTAAATATATTAGAAGGTCTACCTGCATTGAGTGTTTGAAAATATGTATTGCCTTGGAATTCCAAGGATGGGCAACCTCTCACATGTACTTTTTTCTTAGAACTGTCTGGGATGTGATGGAAAAGCAGCTAGTCCTTTGGGGCCAGAGACTACCCTTAACTGAGACACTGTATGAGCCTGGGCCATCAAAGCCCTCAGAGGGCACACCTTCAGAGGAGTGTGTGCATAGAGATTGTCCACATGAGGTGAAGAATGATGGAAGACGGGTCAATCTTGGGAACCATTAAGTGTGGGAGACATGGAGTGAGATTCTGATCTTGAAGCTATCCCACAATGAGAGTCTAGGCTGTGCACATATGGAGCATCATTAGAAAATAATGATAAAGACAATGATGATGATGAAGATTGTGGTGGTAATGATGGCAGTGGTGGTGATGATAATGATGGTGGCAATGATGGTGATAATGGTGATGGTGATGAAGATAATGAAAACGATGATAAAATAGCATTGCCTGAGAACCAGTCTTGTGTTTTATATACATTATCTCCTAGAATTTTCATAAATCCCTTCTTAACAGTTGTTTGGTGGAATGATAATAGTATCCCACAGATAACATCAGGGCAGCTTATACTAAAAACATACACATTCAGCCTCCTCAGGCACATGAGATCAGTTGGGGAATCTGTCATGGCACAGAATCACAAGTTCAGAGAGGTTACATGTCTCAGGCAGGTTCACCTAGCCCTGGAACCATGGCCTATTTCAGGCTCCTTGCTGGGTGCTGGGTGTCCAGTGCTGCAGGTCTGTGTTCGCAGAGTAAAAATAGAGCAGAGATCAGAGAAAGCAGAGAGCCATGTAGATGCTCTGAGTTTGAGCACACACATCTCTACATGCCTTGTGTGTACTGGCATTTCCATCCTGCATCTCCCTGCCTTATCTCTGGTGATGTCTGTGATGAGCCCCAAGGCATAAGGTTGCATTTTGTGGTGGCAATGCCAAACAGAATTTGGCCACAAAGAAGCCTGTGAGGGGCAGTAGGGCCCAATCTGTGCACGGTGAACAGCATGGCCCCTATGCCTCCCTGAAGATAGAACAGATGCAGTGGGTCTCAGGCCAGGGCAAGGGTGGTGGTGGAGCCTTCCTGGGCTTGGACCCAGCAGTTAATCATAGACAAATGGTCAGGAAAACCTTCCAAGTCATATAGCATCCTACTCTCTGTGCCTTGGACACATGCCCCGATGCCATCTCTGCATTCCCTGCCCAACCCGCAGTGACTTTCTGTCCTGGCCTCACCTTGTGCTGTCCATTGACCTGCCCCTGTCTGCACATCCATGGTCCATGTCTCTGCCAGAGCTGCAATCAGCAAACCTCTGCTGAGTTAGTTTATCCTCATTGGGCATGACCAAGGATAAAAGAAGAGAGTAGGTCACATGGGAACATTCAACCCAGCCTTGCTTTCTTCCATCTTTAAACGAGGATACCAAATTAGTCAGGCATGGTGGCACATGCCTATAGTTCCAGCTATCTGGGAGGCTGAGGAGATAGGGTTGCCTGAGCCCAGGAGGTCAAGGCTGTACTCCAACCTGGGTGACAGACTGAGACCCGACTCAAAAAAAAAAAAGAGGATATTTATAAAAAATAAAAATCAAACCTCATAGAGATATTGGGAAAGATCGGTGGTTTCTTGCAAAGTAAGGAACAAGGAAGCCCCAGCATTTTACTCACTGGGCCTCATTTACCCCTCTGCATCACCTCATGCAACCACTGCCCCCTAGGATAGGGGGTCCTGAGACCCTGCGAGGTACAGGGACTGGGCAGGCTCACACCTCCTCAAGTTTCTGTGAGAGGCTAGACTTCACCCACGTCAGCTCCAGCTCCAACCACAGCCACTCCAGCTCCCAGATGTTCTGAAGGCAGAGGTCGCAGTGTCCCAGTGTGAGGAGATGGGGTGGGGCTTCAGGTCTGTGTACCATCCTCCAGTGCCTAGACTCCAACTTTCTTACACCATGCTGGGGACCTCTGTATAGAGGGACAGCTGGAGACACCATGTCGTTGTGCTCTTTGGGGTAGACTCAGTCCCTCTTTCCTAAGCCCTAAGAGGACCTGAGTTCCCTGATCAAGGTGTTCATTTCCTGCAGCCCCAGAGCCTGAAGCCATGGGAGGTGCTCTTAGATTGTGACCTAGACCATGGGGATGAGGTTTTACTTCTGCTCCCAGCCTCCCAACAGCTGACTTGCAGCAATTGTCTTGACTCTGGGATCCTCAGATGTATTTATCACCTGCGCAGTGGGGTCTGAAGCACTGTGCAGAAGGGTTTAGAAAGTGTAAAGGCACGATCACAGAAAAGGGGGCGAGGGCAGAGGAGGAGCCAGAATTGAAGAGTGTTCAAGTTCTAGAGTCACTGAGCACAGAGCGGGCCCAACCCCCTCCTGGCCACCTCCCTCCACGCAGCCAGCCCAGGGGAACTGCAGTTGTGGGCACGGCATTCGACCCACCCAGGGGACCAGAAGCTCCCATTCTCAGGTTCCTCCATCCCAATCCTTCACCCTCTTCTGAATCACACCAAAACTTTGGCTACTTTGAGGGTGTCTCTGAATCTTACTCTCCCTGCATTCCCACATGAACACAGATCCTGGCATGGAGTAAGGGCCCTGTGTGCTGTGGACTCAAGACAGAGTTGGAAAGCCAAGTGCAACAAGATAGGGGCCAGGTGAGGGGCACAGACAGGAAACCCAGAGTGGGGAAGGATGAGAGGGTCATCACCTGAAACAATGGACCCACCTGGGACGCATCCTCCACTTCCTGGTGCTAAAGACACATTCACACATATACCACACACACAGCACACACCATACACACCACTCACAAATACCTCATATTATACACACCACACACAAATACCACACAAACATCACTTACCACACACACACCCCACACACCATACCCAAATACCACATACCATTCACAAATACCACATACCACACACAAATACCACACAAACACCACATACCACACCCACAACACACCTGAATATCGCACATCATGCACACCACACACAAATACCACACAAACACCACTACCACACACATACCATACAGCAATACCACACAAACACCACATAGTACACACAAACACCACATAGCACACACAACTACCACATAAATACCACATACCACACACAATGCACACAAATACTACACAAACACACACACCACATACCATACATACTCCATACATGTACACACCACACACCACACACATACTATACACATCACACACTACATACCACATGCCGCATACACATATGCACAAACACACACTTACACACATAGCACACACACCCTTTTACTAAGTGGAATTATATCATACAGCATAGACTTTACTGTGTATAATTTTGCAATATTTTTGTTGTAATGACATACCTATGGCTTTGGTCTTTTTATCATTGTATAACAATGTTAGAGCCCATGTACACTTTTCTGTGCTTCACTTTTCTTATACAACAGCTCACTGAACACATGTTGCCTGCTCCTTGGTGTCTGGGAGGGTGCTGACAGCCTCACTCCAAAGTCTGGGAGACGCTCTGGGCCGTAGATGTTTCCTGCCTTTGCAAATAGTGCTGCCATTGATGTCCTCCTGCACATGGCCTCCTCCAGGGCTGCTCTTTTTTCTAAGGATGGATATTCAGGATGGGAAGGCCAGGCCCAGTGTTTTGAGTACAGTTGGCCTTCCACATCCATGGGTTCCCTATCCATGAGTTCTGCATTCATGGAGTCAGTCAACCTCATGTCAAAAATGTTTTTTTTTTTAAATCAATGCAAAGTAACAGTACAACAACAAAAGTAATACTAATTTATCAATAAGTTGTAACAACATTTCATAGCATTTGGATTGTATGAAGTACTGTAAGTAACCTAGAGATGATTTCAAGTATGTGGGAGGACTTGAGTAGTTATACGCAAATACTATGACATTTTGTGAAAGCGATTTGAGCATCTGTGGATTTTTGGTATCAGCAGGGGGTTCTAGAACCAATCCTCCTCACATACCAAAGGACGACTGTAGTTTTAATTTCAAAATATATTTCCGAATGGCTTTCCAAAGGAGCAGTTATAATTCACATTTCCAGCAATAATTTAAGAATGCTCTTCTCTTCATATTTCCAGCAAAAGGTGTTACTTTTTATATTTGCCTGTCTGAGAAGTGAAAATTGGTATCTCCTTATTAAAATAATTTGCATTTTCTGGCTACTTATGACTTTGTATAAGTTTTTAATATAGTGTTTTAATATTTGGTAATTTTCTAGTAAGTGTTTATCCATATGCTTTGCCTAATTTTCAAGTTATTTATCTTTCTGAAAAATCAACTTGTTAAAGCTTTTTATACAATATAGCTGTTGACCCTTAGATTGCTTTCTGTATCATAAAATGTTTTCTTTAATCTTTTTTACTTATGACTCTTGTTCTGGTCTTTTTTTGCCAGATATTTGTTTAAATACTGTTATATATGCTTCTCTCTGTATTTTTAAAATAACTTCTTAGCTGCCAATATTGGTTTATAACATTTGTGCAAACCATAGGTTATACCTATATTCATTTTCCTCTTTTATTACCTTTTCATAGTTATTATTTGATGTCTCTATTTCTGAATGTGGTAAAAATTAGAAATCCAATTTTCTTTGCTTCTACCTGGATAGGTAGTAGAGTCAGCAGTTTATTACATAAAGAATCCTTTTCCCACAGTGTTAAAGGGCCATACTTTTCATATATTCAATTTCTACATGTGGTGGGTCTCCTCTGGCCTCGCTGTTCAGTGCAGTTCCATCCATTCCTCTGTCATCGTTCTGATTACAACAACTTTCATTTCTCAAAGACAGCATCCATCTTAATTTTCTTTTTCATAGATTTCTTGATAACATTTAGTCATGTGTTTTGCTATATAAATTTAAGATAATTTTAGCAAAATTAAACACACTCAGGCCTCGGGATTCTTTTTGGAATTACTTCAGAGTTGTCCATTAATTTGTCGAGAATTGATATTTTTATTTTCTTATGTCTTTGCATCCAAGATCCAAATAGTCTTTTGCAGGCATTCCAAATTTGCTTTCTGTCCTCCAAGATTTCATAATTCTTCTGTGAGTTATTTGCAGGCTTGATCGCCATGTCCCTGGCCACCAGCTCTACCAAACCCCCTCTCATTTTGCAAGGGCTTACTGCTATGCCACATTTCTGAGCAAGTCAGGTGCCTCCATACACAGTGGCCTGCCATCTGGCTTGGCAGTGCATCAGCCTTTTACTTGAGGTAACCTTTACTCCTGGAAGACCCTGCCCATGGAAGACCTGACTCACTCAATCACTCAAGCACCTCCTCATTCCTTCTCTTCTTCCAACAGTGATGAAACCGTAACAACAGACTGGGCCTGTGCTCAGAGCAGGAGATGCACAGGTGATAGACACAATCCTTTCCTTCAAAGAGGTCAAGATTTAAGTAAGGATAAAGATGAAGAAACAGACATTTTCACTGCATTTAATTCACATTTATAAGTGACATCTATAGGCTGGGCCTGGGCAATGAAACAGACATTGTTCTACTGAGTAGGATGAGCTGAGCCAGGGCATAGTCACATGGTCAGTTATGACAGCCTAAAGGCAAAGACTAGGAAATGATAGGGAGAGTTAGGAGGCAGGGACAACTGCAGGTGGTTTAACAGGATGGAGAAGAAGGTGCTAGAGGCTTTCCTGGTGAGGGAAATGGGGAAAGATAATCAAGTGGGCAGGAGTGTGGGTAAGGGGCATAGTGCCTCTGCAGTCCTGGCTACAGGCTGGCAGAAGCCCATCCCTAGGGTGCATATTCCATCCTGATATGAAGTTCAGAAGGTGTTTCAGGCCCCCAGCTTGATCCTTAAAAAGATCTGAGGGTAGGACGAGGTTCTGGACTCTCAACTCGTGTTCTCTTTGGGAGGGTTAGTCCAACAGCTGACTTACCGGCTTTTAATATGGAGGGAAACCGGATGTTCGGCTGAGTGTGTTCATGTGGGTGTGAATCTCGAGCCTCATCTCTCAAAGGAAGCCTGACCTTATCACCAGGGTGAGGGAAGAGAGGCCCAGTCAGAAGGCAGCACATCTGCCTTCAGGCGGCTCGCGTGGTCTAGAGGGGCAGAGGGAAATTGGACTTGGAGAGCTCAGCCCATGTTTCCCCGCTGCCCTGTGCACAGACGGAGAGGCTGTCAGCCCGGATTGATAATTAAGCCATGCATCTGCCTCCTGAAAGATAAATTCCAGTATTACCAAGGTTTTCTATTTCACTTAACTAAAGCTGAGAACGAAGGAGGAACAATTAAATGCAACCTGAGGCAACCCAAAATATTATCCATCAAATGTATCACATCCAATCCTCTCGGCACATTCATCAAATTGTCAGTTATTCCAAATACGGTTTTATCTTATTAATGCTAATTTCTTTCGCGGAAAGACTAGTGATTTTACCTTTCAGTGGTTATCAGGGAGCTGGAAGAAATGTTTTGCATTTTAATTCAGCAGGTTGCCTTATTTATCGTCAACTTATTTATAGCTAGCTGCCAATTTCCTAAATTCTTGGTTGTGGGATCCCTTTCCTGAGGCTGGACCGGGATGACAGTTCCCGTGAAACGGCATTCAAGGACAATTAGGTCAAGATTTTTCTGCCTTGTCCATTCCCTGCCTCAGTGTAGAAATACTGAGAATGGTTCTTGTTTGAATGGTACACATGGCCCCAAGGAGAAACCTTAAATCCTAAAAAGAGTACCAGGTATGTGGGGAGATGGGACAGATTTGAGGACAGGGTGCATATAGCTTGGTGGCCTCCATGATGACATGAATGGAAGTCAGGATAAGTCGAGTCACTCCCATATCTTCCCTCTTCCCAAAATAAACTCCTTACAGAAGCTCAGGATTCAGGCAGTTGGTTTTAAGTAACACATTTGGAAATGATTTGACGAGTCAGAAATCAAAAGACTCTTTGGCAGAAATGCTTAATGAATAGCCAGTCAGCAGATCTGGAGAAAATACGGTCGACAAAGGGACAAATAATGGATGAACAGTGAGAGATGAAATAGTTTCTGCTTCTTGTAGCTATCACAGGATGATGAGGGGGCGGTGTGCATATGTTTTGGTGCTACTGAAGAGTTTCTCAATGATCATTCACATCAAAATCCTAGCGCAGTGGAATCCTAATGCAGCTGGTGTGATTGGTCTCTTCCTCACTTGACAAGCTCCTTGGGGATATGCTCTTAAATTCCTGGTGATGCATTCTATATTCCTGCTAAACTCTCTCCAGTGGAGGGGTGTGCCCCAGTGTTAGTGTCAGGTCTGGACCAGACTCAATATGAGGACCGACCTACTCCAGGATTGACCTGATTTAGATTACTGTGGAAAGGGCTGGCAAAGCACATGACCAGAGCTTCCAGGAACTTAAAGGCCAAGGGCGCTAGGTCCCACATAATTGGAAGGACATCTGGCAGCAGGTACATAAATGCTATTGTGTGTGTTTAGTGGTTAACTGCCTAAAGCTCATGGCAACTGTCCAGAGGTATGTGGATGAGCTGAAATTGGAGGTCAGATTCAGTCGGATGACCTGGATAGGGGAAAATCATTCTGGATTGGGAAAAGCACAAGAAAAGGCTTACAGGGAACCATGAGAAAGATGAGAAGACACATCTGACTGAGAATGAAGCTAAGTAAATTGTTAAATAAGTTGCAGGACTAGGAAGGTTTCCACTAAGGAAAATGGACAGCCTTGATTTTTTTCCAAGGGAAGGAATTCTAATATTTAGTTGCTATTTATTATTGCTATAAAATAGCAAATTATTTTATAATATTTTAAATAAAAATCATTGTATATAAGTTTCCTATTTTATTCATATTTCTTCTTGTTAACTATTCCAAACACACACACACACACACACACACACACACACACGCACACACACAAAATACAAAGCCAGACACAGTGAGTCACATCTGTAATCCCAGCACTTTGGAAGGCCAAGACAGGAGAATTACTTAAAGCCAGGAGTCTGAGACTAGCCTGAGCAATGTAGTGAGACCTCACTTCTACAAAAAAAATTAGCTGGACATGGTGGAGCATGCATTTGGTCCTAGCTACTTGGAAGGCTGAGGAGGGAGCATAATTTAAGCCCAGAACTTTGAGGTTACAGTGAGCTATGATCAAGCCACTGCACTCCAGCCTGGCTGACAAAGCAACATCCTATCTATAAAAACAAACTAAAACATATAAAAACAAACTAAAACATATAGTGTAGACTCTTCACTTATTGTTTTTAATAAAGTTTCAAAATTGTTCCTGTTTGTTTCTGATTTTTATTTTTGAACAAAATGATCTCTTTTACTTCCTTTTGCTACTGGCCTGAAATAGATATGAGATTTCAGGAACACCAGCAGCCATCTTGGAACTGAGGTAACCTTGATAACAGAAGATATTCAAAAAGAATGAAGAAAAAAAAAGCAGGGGGTGGGCAAGTGCACAATCCTTACTTCACCACAGAGTCACCAACCAGCCTTGAGGGTTTTTTGGTGTTTAGACTTCATAATTATATGGGAAAAGTGTAGTTTCCCAATTTGTTTAATCTGCTTTTGTGTAAGCACCTTTTTGTGTTGTGCTGCTGAAACTAGTCTTAAGTGACTTAGTGAGCCACTCTCCCAAATCAGGTATTTATCAATGCCATCATATTTACTTATATTGGCACATATCCCTATACAGTGTTTAATATTATTCTGCATATTTTACATGTTATAAAGTCATATTTTGTAGGACATTTCATCCTACAGGCTTTCCTTCAACATGATTTTTTGAAACTCATCCAAATTAGAAAATAGTGCTCTTTTTTATTCATTTTCATTACTCGATAGTATTCCCAATTTATATTGGTAAACATATAGACTATTTCAAAATTTTTGTGATATTAAAAGCAATGCTTCATTTGACATTCTTTCAGACTTTTTCCTTTCTCACGTGGTCAAAACCTTCTAGAGATTTAAATCTAGAAGAATTTTTGGGCCACGGGATGTGAATTTTTGCTTCATGAGCTCTTGTGAATTACTGACTTACCTGTCCCTGTAATCCCATGGTAATGAGGACCCCATGTCCCCACAGTGCCTGTCCTCACCAATCCCAGCGGTGGACAGCTGTTTAAAGTTTCAATAATCAGCTGCCTTTGATTGTATATTGTATCGCCTGAATTTTTATTTTCCTGATCACTATTAAGAATTTTCTTTGTGTCTTTGTTAATTATTTTTTTCCTTTTCTGTGAAAACTCTGTTTATAGTTTTTGCCCACTGTTTTGTTTAGTTGTTTGTCTTGATTGTACTTTCTTGTAAAGGTTTTAAAATATATTCTAAAAATAACACTATTATCACTTCATACATTGCAATATCTGCTGTAGGTCTATGGCTTGTCTTTTCAACTTTTATGATGTCTCTTATTTCACAGAAATTTAAAGTTTAATGTGGTTGTATTAATCAATCATTTCTTTTATGACTTGGGCTTTCTGAGTCTTGTTTAACACATCTTTTCTAACTCAAGGTCATAAAAATATAACTCCATATTTTCTTCTAAGTGTCTTAAAATTTTACTTTTGAAAAACTTGTCTTCAGCCTACTTGGAATTTACTTTTATATTAGATATAAGTTAGAGATCATTTTTTTTTATTTGAAAAAACAATAGTTCCAGCACCATTTATTACAGCCCAGCCTGTTCTTCCTCTTGGCTCTGAGATGTCCCTTTTCTCTTATTTGAATTTTTTATATATCATAAATCTGCTTTCATGCTTTCTTTTTCTGCCCTTAAGGGCTTCTTTTTGTCCTTCAGTGGTGTTTTGTACTTTTTTTCCCCCAAAAAAATGTTTTTGCAAATCTTCTTTTATATCTTACATTGGGGGTTAACAGAAGCTTGCCATGGCAAAGGGATTTTTTCTATTGCATTTTCTTTTTGAGCATCACAGGTTTTTAGAACTGTTTAAGTGAATTAAAATGGCGACAAAGCCTGAAGAATCCTTAGCAGACAAAGCCAGTCAGGACTCAAAAGTGACCTCATCCTTGCTTGGTTTGCAAGCATAATTGAAACTTAACTGAGCTATTTCTTGTAAATGCCTACATTAAAGAGAAACAGAATGTAAACTCAACCAATAAGAAGCAGTCAACAAACTGATAATGATATAACTAGGGACTTTCCAGTAGGATAGACCAAATAAAGAAACTATATAATTGCAACCAATCAAATATTTTCTTGACTTTACTTCTGTGTCCATCCTATAAAAACCTTCCTCAAGGCACTCCCAAGTCACTTCTGGTTTGGGACTACTCGATTCTTAAATCTTTGTTTCCTCAAATAAACTATTTTTTAAAAAATGTGGGACTTTTGAGCAAGATGGTAATGGAACAGGTCGGACTGTGAAAGTCTCCGCAAAAGTGTCCATAAAGACTCCCTGCATGAGTGGGTGTGTGCCGGTGGGTGAATGAAAATCTGTCTGAGGGGAGACTCAGGTTCATGCACTGAGGGTGCTCCTCCGGAGGTGACTACAACCCTCCACGTCCTGAGATTGGACACCCAGATGTGAGGATCATCTGCTGTTCTGGGGCTCTCTTGAGAGGAGGCAGCAGAGAACAGCTGCCTCTCAGCACCAGCACCCGGCCCATGCCAGCACCTGCAGCAGCAGACCTGGCACAAGAAAGCAGGTAGTAGAAATCTGGACTAAAGCTCCAATGCCAGTGATGGGACATTCATGGGCACCATCTTTTCAGTCCCAGGACCAGCAGAGACTTGCATTGCTCCACTCAGCTCCACCCAGCCTCCATCTTGGGACCCAGAGGCTATTATCTCAGAAGACTCAGAGAGACAGATGCTCCTCCCCCATGCTGGAACAGGCACAGACAGGTCAGATCTGAGTGGGAGACTTGACAACAGCAGCAGCAAATAGGGTGAGTACACATTCTGATCCATCCTCCTCCCACAGTATTCTGTGGGGCATCTGACCCATGCTGAGAGCAATGCAATTAGCTTGCACTGAGAATGGAAAGGAGGGGCTGGAGACTAGAGCAGTCCCCTAAGAAAGAGGCCTGAAAGGAACCTGGACTCACAGAAACTGCCAGAGAGTGAGTTTTCTTTTTCTTGTTTGTTTTTTGTTTTGGTTTTAGCTTTTTTCCTTCTTTTTTTCTTTCTGTTTTTGTTTACATTTTTGTCCTTGCTTTGTTTCTATTATTTTAATTTTTTTTTAGATTTTCTTTTTATGTATGGGTATTTTTGAGGGAGAGTACACTAACAGGAGTGTTTTTGCTTATATGATTGTCAGTATATTTTTGTCTTTTTGGTTTTTTCTGTCTTTGTTTGTCTTTCTGTTTATTCGTCAGTTGGTATGCCTATTTTCCTTCTTCGTCTTCTCTCTCCCAAACTCCCTTTTGTCTTCCTTTTTCCTTTTTCTATTCTTTTCCCTTTCCTTATCTCATTTTGCTTTCGGGGGTAAGCAAACACTCCCACTGCTTGAACAGATAGTAAGGAAGTGGGAAGTGGGTTCCAGGGGGCTCACACACCTGTCAGTGGATACTGGGATCTGCAGATAGATTTTGAATCACAGCTCCCCCCTCAATTAAATCTCAAAACTGCAAAAAGTGCAGGCCCCCATCCCTAGTCCAGCTTCAGAATTGAACAAAACCAGAGGATCTACATAAGGAAGAATATGAGATTGAGCAAACAGAAATAAAAGCTATCTCCCCATCACTGAACAACAGAATTAAAGAAGAGGTCAAAAAAAGGTGGGGGGGGGGGGATACAAACCTACACAAATGAAGAAAAAACAAAGAAAGAATGTGAGTCTCACACAGACCCCAGGGAGGTCAGTCATTGAGAATATAGACTCCAGAACTAAAACAATGAAGAGCCCCCAGAATGACTGGTCTCACACCACAAGCCCAGATAACAAGATTTTTTTTTATTTTTATTTTTATTTTTATTTTTTTTTGAGTTGGCGTCTCACTCCGTCGCCCAGACTGGAGTGCAGCCTCAACTTGCTGGGCTCCAGCGATCCTTCCGCCTCAGCCTTCCAAGTGATAGCAAGATATCAATAGAGAGAATAAATAGAAATGAGCAGAGAAAAGACAAAAGAATGAAGGAGTTGATATCTGAGATAACAGCAATAAAGAATACAGTGAATGAAATAAATAATAAACTGATAAGCAAGGAAAGCAGAATTAACCAAGCAGAAGAAAGAATCTCAGAACTTGAGGACCAAAATATGGAATTAACCCGAACTGTTAAAAACATAGAAAAGAAGCTTTAAAAGACAGAACAAAACCTCCAAGAGATGCGTGATTATTTCAAGAGGTCGAACCTAAGATTAACTGGAATCTCTAAGGCAGATAGAGAGACAGAGACCACCCTGGAATAAACATTCCATGAAATTATCCAAGAAAACTTCCCTCATTTCATCAGTGACATGACCACTCAAAAACAAGAGATTCAGAGAACCCCTATAAGACAACAAATGAGAAGACCAACTCCCAGACACATAGTAATTCACCTACACAAAGTAGGTATAAAAGAAAAAATCGTAAAGGCAGCAAAAGAGAAAGGTCGGACTACCTACCAGGGAAGAACAGTTAGCAGACCTATCTACAGAAACACTTTGGGTTGGGAGAGCTTGTATCCCAATCTTTAAAGTTCTCAAAGATAAACAATTTCAACAAAGAACTACCTACTCAGTTAAGCAAAGTTTCATCAGTGATGGAGAATTAAAATCTCTCCCAACATTCAATCCCTAAGACTAGCTCTATAAGAGACACTTAAGAAAGTATTAAACACAGAAGAAAGGAAAAAAAGAATGGCAATGCCCTTCACAAGAATGTAGTAAAAAGATTGAAAACACACATGTATCAACCCCAAAATCAAAAGAAAGACAAACAAATAAACAAACAGCAGCAACAACAACAAACTCTATCAGAACATCATGACAGGGATAAACTTTCACATCTCAATAATTAGCCTGAATGTGAATGGACTAAATGCATGTAGAATGACAAATCGAACAAAATATGTAGAATGACAAATCGAACAAAATATCATGGGGCTACAATATATTGTCTCCAAGAGACACAACTCACTAGAAAGATCACTCACAGACTCAAAGTAATAGGATGGGAAACAAAATTTCAGGTGAATGGAACGCAAAAGAAAACAGGAGTTGTGATCTTAATATCAGACAAATACCCTTTAAGCTATCAAAAGCTAAAAAAAATATGGAAGATTACTACATAATGATAAAAGGTTCAACTCATCAACAAGATATATCCATCCTAAACATATGTGCACCCAACATAGGAGCACCAACTTTCACAAAGCAGTTTCTAGGTACACTAAAAAAAGATATTGACTTCAACACTATCATAGCTGGGGACTTAAATACCCGACTAACAACCCTAGACAGATCATCAAGACAAAAAGTCAACAAGGAGATGTGAAACCTCAATGTGATGCTTGACCAAATGGACTTAGGTGATACCTACAGAGCACTCCACCCAACAACCATGAATATACATTCTACTCATCACCACATGGAATGTACTCTAAGATTGACCAGATCCTCAGCCATAAATCAAGCATAAACAAATTCCATAAGATTGAAATTCTGCCATGCACCTTCTCAGACTACAGTAGAATAAAAATAAATCTCAACACCAACAAAGTTCCCCAAAACCCCACAAAGACATGAACACTAAATAGTGTGATGCTAAACAACTTCTGGGTCAACACAGAAGTCAAAACAGAAATTAAGAGATACCTGGAAACAGATGAAAACAAAGAAACATCTTACCAAAATCTCCGGGATGTCATGAAAGCAGTAAGAAGAGGGGAATTAATATCTCTACAAACACATATGAAGAAAATGGAAAGATCACAAGTTAACACACTAACAAATTGCCTAATGAAGGTGGAAAAGCAAGACCACCAAAACTCTAACTTCAGCAGAAGAATCCAGATCACCAAAATAAAAACCCAAATTCAGGATATAGAAGACAAAAATATAATACAAAAAAAAAAATTCAATGAAACCACGAGATGGTTCTTTGAAAGAATAAGCAAGACTGGTGAACCCCTAGCTAGACTGACCAAGAAAAATACGGAAAAAGCCCAAATAAATACAATCAGAAATACAAAAGATGAAGTTACAACTGACCCCAAAGAAATACAAAAGATTATCAGAGGTTACTATGTACACCTATATAGAAACAAACTCGAAAACCTAATTGAAATGGAGGACTTTCTTACATCACACAACCTCCCTAGGTTGAAACAAGAAGAAATCAAGATCCTAAATAGATCAATAACATCCCAGGAAACTGACTATATCATAAGAAAACTACCTACAAAAAAAAAAGCCCTGGACCAGATGGCTTTCCAGGAGAATTCTACAAAACATATAAGGAGGAGCTGATGCCAATCCTATTGAAAGTATTCCAGGCAATTGAGAAAGATGGAACTCTCCCAAATCATTCTATGAAGCTAACATTACACTGATACCCAAACCAGGTAAAGATCCAACAAAGAAAAAGACCTACAGGC
>CAUYQG010084085.1:0-29350 GCA_963574415.1 Tarsius wallacei
GCGCGCCTGTAGTTCCGGCTACCTGGAAGGCTGAGGTGGACAGATCGCCGGAGCTTAGCAGGTCGATGCTGGGGTGGTGGTGAGTGTGCCATTGCCCTCCAGCCTGGGCGATGGAGTGAGACTCCAACTCAAAAAAAAAAAAAAAAAAAAAGAATACAGAAAGCAAACAGTGAACTCATAGTCCAGATGGAGACTAGTTTAGTACTAGATACCAAAAAATCTTAAAATGAGCACAGCCCCACAAAAGGCAAATACTGCATGTTTTCCTTCACAGAAAGTATCTAAAGCAAACTCTAAGAAACAGAAAGCAGAATGGTATTTGCCAATGGCTGGGAGGAGGAGGACATGGGGAGTTCAATGGGTATAAAGTTTTAGTTTTGCAAAGTGAAAAAGTTCTCAAGATCTGCTGCAAAATAATATTAACACTACTGTACTGTACACTTCAAAATGTTTAAGATGGTAAATTAGCCGCGCGTGGTAACATGCACCTGTATTTCTGGCTACTTGGAAGGCTGAGGCAAAAGGATCACCTAAGCCCAGCAGGTCGAAGCTGCAGTGGTTGTGAGCATGCCACTGCACTCCAGCCTGGGCAACAGACTGAGACTCTGACTGAAAAAAAAAAAAAGAAAATATATATATATATATATATATATATATATATACAGATTTAAAATGAAAAAGCTACAAAGAGGTATATAAATACAGTCCAACCACAGTATTTGTTTTATAGTTTCAAAGATTATTATATACACGGAAAACAGTAGATAAAAACACACAAAAATGTTAATCCAAATTACTTTAAGGAGTTATTTTTATCTTCTTTGTGATTTTCTGTATTTTCCTAAACTTCTACAGTGAATGTTTATATTTTACCAATCAGAATAAAGTACAATAAATGTTATTTGAAAAGTTCCATACAAATGCTAATTTATTTATATTTATTACAGACTATTATTTTTAAAAGTAACCAAGCCAGAGTCTATTTCAGAAATCTTGGCATGATATTGGTATTTTACTTGTGTCACATTGTACAGCTTATAAAGTTTGTATAAACTATGGACTAGATTACAGACGGAGACAGGGCAGGCCCTTTGGAAAGCTTTAAAAGGCCATTAAAACAGACAAGGTATTGGGAATAAAGGAGTGGAAAAGCCAAATGAAAGACTGGAAAAATAGTGGTGCTACTGAGCCACTGATAAAAGTGGTGAAGGTGTGCTGAATTGGCTTGGGAAAGAGTGAGGAAGAGGATAAGTTAGAGGTAGGGGTGTGTGTGTGTGTGTGTGTGTGTGTGTGTGTGTGTGTGAGAGAGAGAGAGAGAGAGAGAGACAGAGAGAGAGAGAGAGACAGAGAAAGAGAGAAGAGAAGAGAGAGAGAAGAGAGAGAAAGAGAGAGAGAGAGAGATTAATTCTGCTGCTTTCTTCTGCTGCCTAAATTGTTTATTTTGGTCTCTGGCTGCCATTTATTGGGTGTCAAAACACTATTCTAGGCATTTTGCTTTTTACAGTAACCCATTGAGGTAGAGCCTTGTTCCACCCATCCCAAGCCTAGAAGGTTCGCAGTTGAGAATCAACTTTCTTTTTGCTGACTTCTCCCCATCCTGCCCCTTTCTGCTGGTATGGGGGGCGCTGTTTGATTATACTTAGAGTGGCAATACTCAAGATGAGCGGCTGGGTACAGTGTTTCATGCCTGTCATGCCTGTTATCCCAGCAATTTTGGAAGCTGAGGCAAGAGGCTTGCTTGTTAGGAGTTGAAGACCAGCCTAGGCAATGTAGCGAGACCTCATCTGTAAAAAATAAAAAATAGCCACATGCAGTGTTGCATGCCTGTGGTCCCAGCTACTCAGCAGGCTGAGGCGGGAGAATTGCCTGAGCCCAGGAGGTTGAGGCTGCGATGAGCCATGATGGTGCCACTGCACTCCAGCCTGGGTGACAGAGTGAGACCCAGACTCAAAAAAAATAAAACAAAAAAGAGTTGTCCTGTGAGCGATTGTTCATTGAGCAATTACAAGACTTCAGGAAGGCACAGAACTGGAGATACCAGTGTGGGATGCTTCATCAGGAAGTTGAAGGGTGCAGCCAGGAGACAGCAAATGCTGAGGCTGGACATCTTACCTGTCAGAGTCCCTGCCCTATTCTTCCTCCATAAGTTGATGGTTTCTCTCTCTTATGTGAGCATCAGTGGACTCTTGGCCAGGCTGCAGAATTTCCTCATTGGTTGAATTATTAGTCAGAGTTTACATTAATGTAACTATGGAATATTTTAATAGTTGAGGTATATATACTACTAAGATTATATTAACTTTATTAAATAACTTTTTTTTCTGGAGTCAAAATTATCTTTTTTTATTCACTTAAGTATCTGTGCATCTATTGTTTATTCACAAACTCTCTATCAGAAATATAATATATCCATCCCTTTGATCTAGTTCAGGCCATCTCCTAGTGTCCTTTTTTTTCTTGGCGACATTCCTCCTGAGACCCGTTCTCCTCCGCTGCAAGCTATGTTCTTTTTTTTTTGAGTTGGAGTCTCACTCTGTCACCCAGACTGGAGTGCAGTGGCCGCTCCCGGCCACCGCAGCTTCGACCTGCTGGGCTCCGGCGATCCTTCCGCCTCAGCCTTCCAGGTAGCTGGAACTACAGGCGCGCGCTACCACACCCGGCTAATCTTTTTGATTTATTGTACAGATGACGTCTCACCAAGTTGCCTAGGCAGGTCTCGAACCCGCGGCTCAGGCAATCCACTCACCTCAGCCTCCCAAGGCGCGGGATTATAGGGACTTATTATAGGGATTATAACCGAGCCCGGCTCAAGCTATGTTCTTGATCTTGCTGCACAGCTCGTGTTCTAGGATTTCCCCTAACCATATTCTGGAGATTCTCTTCTTGTCTCTCCTGTGCCAAGTCCCTGTTACCTGGATCTTATGTTTTTCCATTCTTGGTTTATTCTCTCATTTTGGAAAGTTATATTCTCTACAAATTCTCTAGGAAGGTAAATTTTTGAGTCCTTGATTGTCTTAAAATGGTTTTATTTTCTCTCACTCTTGATTAACAGATTTCCAGGTTAGAAATAATTTTCCCTCAGAATTTTATTTTATTTTGTTTTTTGAGTCAAAGTCTCATTCAGTCACCCAGGCTACAATGCAGTGGCACACTCATGGCTACTGCAGCCTCGACTTCCTGGGCTCAGATGATCTTTTTGCCTCAGCCTCCTGAGTAGCTGGGACTACAGATGTGTGCCACCACACCCAGCTAATTTTTTTATTTATTGAGGAGACAAGGTCTCACCCACTGGCAGGCTGGCCTGGAACCCCTGGGTTCAGGCAGTCCTTTTGCTTCTGCCTCCCAAAATGCTGAGACTACAGGTGTGAGCCACTGCACCCAGCTCTCCCATGGAATTTTTTTTTTTTTTTTTTGAGTTGGAGTCTAATTCCATTTCCCAGGCTGGAGTGCAGTGGAATGCTCACAGCCACCCCAGCATCTACCTGCTGGGCTCCGGCAATCCTTCTGCTTCAGCTTTCCAAATAGCCGGAACTGCAGGTGTGCGCTACTACACCCAGATGATTGTTTGATTTATTGTAGAGATGGGGTCTTGTCAAGTTGCCCAGGCAGGTCTCAAACCCGCGGGCTCAGGCAATCCACTCTCCTCGGCCTCCCAAAGTGCTGGGATTACAGGCTGAGCCACTGAGCCCAGCCTGAAGGTAGTTTTTAACATGGCTAGTGGGGTCTCAGGAACTTCTAGGGTTCATGGACCACACATTGTAGAGAAACTCTTACGCATGTGAACCAGAAAAAGCCTACCAGGAATGCTCAGAGCAGTGCTGTCTATAAAGGCAAAAGCTCAAAACAGCCCACATTTCTGTCAACAAGGGACTGGACAAATTGTTGATATATTTATATAATCGTCTACTACACAGCAGTGAATGAATGTACTAGAACTCCATGAAGCAACCTGGATGAATTTCAGTGTCTTAATTTGTATTCTTCCAAAGCAGAGTAAAGCCCTTTGGCACACAAGTCTATTTAGAAGGTGATCCCAAGAAGCAGAAGTGGAGAGTGAGCCAAAAAAGGAAGAAAAGTCAACAAAATGTGCATTATTGAGCTACTTGTGACTGTGGACTGGGGTGCTTAATCCCATGGAGGAATCAAGTAGAATACAGCTCAGAACTGTTCTCTGAAGGTTTAAGGCTGGAGCATTTTCCATTGACTCCCATCACCGTTGGTTGATGTCCCCGGGGCATTTGCTTTGGTAAACTCTTGGGCTGCACACAGGCTAAATAGCCTTCTACGACTTTGTAAAGAACACCCCCCCCACCCCCGTCCCTCCAAGATAGATAAGCAAAGAGATGCTGTCACCTGTGCGGTGGCACGCAAATTGCCTTTATGAAAGTCTCTGGCCTGGCGCAGTGGCTCATGTCTATAAACCCAGCACTTTGGGAAGATGAGGTGAGAGGATTGCCTGAGCCCACGGGTTCAAGACCAGCCTGGGCAACTTGGTGAGATCTCGTCTCTACAATAAATCGACAAATTAGTTGGGCATGGTGGCGCATGCTTGTAGTTCCAGCTACTTGGAAGATTGGGGTGGAAGGATCGCCTGAGCCCAGCAGGTCGAGGCTGCGGTGGCTGTGAGTGTGCCACTGCACTCCAGTCTGGGCAACAGAATGAGACTTCAACTAAAAAAAAAAAAAAAGAAAGAAAGAAAGAAAGTCTCTGCCACACCGAAATTAGATGGATTGAGGGGACGTGGTATGAGCCGCCACAGGTGTCTGCTAGACTCAGAACTGAATGAAAAAACAAAATCAGAGAATTATATATAATGAGCTCCCTACTTATAAAGTTCAATGGTCATAAAAGTATATAATGTGTTGTTAAGGATACAATTACGGATACTAGGGATATACAATGATGGATATAATGAAAGCAAGACAGGTGGAAAAGCATTTATCACATGTTGGAGAACAGTAAACCAGTTTGCTTGTCAGAAAGCACACTCAGGGTGTAGCTGGAGATAAAGTTAGTGAGTTAAAGAACGTGTCTAATTAGTGGGTGTCTTGGAACCCAGTTTTCCTGTTTACTCTGACTTGAAAAGTAAAGGAGAACAAGATTTTCAGAAAAGGTGTGATAGGATCAAGACTATTTATAAGGGAATTCTTATGGGCAGTTAGCATTGGAGGAAGAGGGAGCCAAGGGGCAAAGGTCCCTACACGGGTCATTGCGCCCAGTAGTTCCCTCGCTTTTAGGGAGCCTCCTCTGCTCTGTTCCTTTATCAGGTGCAGACAGGCAGGGCGTGGCTTGTTGGCTTATAGGGACAGCTAGGAGGGAGTCCTGTGGGGCAGAGACAGCTTTCGCTTTGGTCTTTGGAATAAAATATGAACTTTTTCCAGGCACACATCCTAGCCCCTCCTGATGCTCCTGCCTGATGCCTGATCTCTCTGCATAGGGAAGGGAGTGTTCCCAGCCTGGAGACTCCAGCTCTGCTGATGAGCGACAAGGGTCCCTGATTCTGGAGGTGGTGAGTTCTCTTCCCTCTCCCCTCTCTTCATTCTTTTTAGTCCTTTAACTTTCTCAGGATCCTCAGGTTTAGTAGAGAAATAATTTCCTTTCTCCTTACAATAACTTTTTTTCTTTTTTTAGTAGTTGGGGTGTCACTATTGTCACCTAGGCTGGAGTGAAGTGGCATGATCACGGCTCACCGCAGCCTTGCCCTCCTGAGCTCAGGTGATCCTCCTGCCTCAGGCTCCCTGATAGCTGGGACTACTGGCGCGTGCCACCATGCCTGGTTAATTTATCACAAGAACATTTTATTTTATTTTTATTTGGAGTCTCACTCTTTCACCCAGGCTGGAGTGCAGTGGCACGCACGCTCACAGCCTCTCCAGCGTTTACCTGCTGGGCTCTGGCGATTCTTCCGCCTCAGCCTTCTGAGTAACTGGACTACAGCCGTGCGCTACCACGCCCGGCTATTTTTATTTTATTTTATTTTATTGTAGAGACGAGGTCTCACCAAGTTCCTCGGGCTGTTCTAGAACCTGTAGGCTCAGGCAATCCACTCACCTCGGCCTCCCAAAGTGCTGGGATTACAGGCTGAGTCACTGAGCTCGGCCACAAGAGCATTTTAAAGGACAAAATGGGGCAACTGTCAGCTGTCACTTACAGAACACAAAAGGAGACAAGTGACAAGAGAGCTGGATGAATTTTGTCTAAAGATTTGTATTCAATTATTATTGTCGTCATCATTAATATTATAGCTAACATTTATGTAGCCCTTACTATTTACTGGCTACTGTGCTGTGTGCTTTCAGACTGATCATTTGTAGATTTGCAGGATCTTCTTTTTTTGGAGTTGGAGTCTCACTCTGTCGCCCAGACTGGAGAGCAGTGGCACGCTCCCAGTCACCGCAGCCTTGACATGCTGGGCTCAGGCGATCCTCCCGCCTCAGCCTTCCCAAATAGCCGGAACTACAGGCATGTGCTATTGCTCCCGGCTAATTTTTTGATTTATTGTAGAGACGAGGTCTTGCAAGTCTCGAACCCATGGACTCAGGCAATCCACTCGCCTTGGGCTCCCAAAGTGCTGGGATTACAGGGAGAGCCACCGAGCCCGGCCTGCAGGATCTTCTTAAACTGCTTTGGATTGTCAAGGGAATGGGCTCTGGCAATCCAAACATCTGTTGCAATCTTTTTTCTGATTTAGAAGTTTTAAAAATTAAACTGTTTCAAACCTAAAATGTAAGTGACTTCCTGGGAGCAAATATTTCCAACATGTGTAGTGGAAAAAAATGGTTACTATATGATGAATTTTGAAATTCATTAAAAGACAAATGTCCCTAGAGAAAAATGAACAAAGTACATAGGTAATTTACGAAATCCAAATAACAAATGAGTAATCAAGTAAATACAAATTAAAATGAAACACCAATTTTTTTAAAACAGAGATACCATTTTGTTAGTCAACAAGCTGACAAATATATATATTTTTTGAGTTGGAGTCTCACTCCGTCGCCCAGACTGGAGTGCAGTGGACGCTCCCGGCCACCGCAACCTCGACCTGCTGGGCTCTGGCGATCCTTCCGCCTCAGCCTTCCAGTAGCTGGAACTACAGGCGCGCGCTACCATACCTGGCTGATTTTTTTATTTATTGTAGAGATGAGGTCTTGCCAAGTTACAGGCTGAGCCACCGAGCCCGGCGACAAAGATTTTTTAAAAATGTTAATATCCAGTAATGGTAAGACTGTGGGAAAACAAGCAATTCCTTTTTTTTTTTTTTTTTGAGTTGCAGTCTCACTACGTCGCCCAGGCTTGAGTGCAGTGGCAAGTTCATGGCCACCCCAGCGTTGACCTGCTGGGCTCAGGCGATCCTTCCGCCTCAGTCTTCAAGTAGCGGGAACCACAGGTGTGCGCCACCACACCCAGCAAATTTTTCTTTATATATTGTAGAGGTGAGGTATCACCAAGTTGCCCAGGCTGGTCTTGAACCCCTGGGCTCAGGCAATCCTCTCACTTTGGTCTCCCAAAGTGCTGGAATTACAGGCTTGAATACCACGTTTGGCCCAGAAATTTCATATACTTTGTTAAGTTGATATGACTTTTCTGGAGGGCAATTTGGAAGTGAAATTTAAAGGTCTTCTTATTTTGACTGGACTCAGTGGCTCAGCCTGTAATCCCAGCACTTTGGGAGGCTGAGATGAATGGATTGCCTGAGCCCATGGGTTTGAGACCCGCCAGGGCAACTTGGCGAGACCTTGTCTCTACAATAAATAAAAAATTAGCTGGGTGTGGTAGCGTGCGCCTGTAATTCCGGCTACTTGGAAGGCTGAGGCGGAAGGATTGCCAGAGCCCAGCAGGTTGAGGTTGTGGTGGCCGGGAGCATGGCACTGCACTCCAGTCTGGGCAACAGAGTGAGACTCCAACTCAAAAAAAAAAAAAATGGTCTTCTCATTTTAAAGATGGGAAACTCAAGGTCTAAGAGTGTTAAGTGACTTGCTTCAAGTTACAAAGTCACACACTAGTTAGGGACCAAGCTAAAACTAGGACTAAGTTCTCTGATTCCCATTCTCAATCCACTATCATTTGTAGCAATGTTCATAATAGCAATGCATTGTAAAACAATCTACATATCCTATAATGTAGAATTATTTTTTAAATTATTGAATATCCATGATGGCATGCTGAAGTCAATGAAAGAATATTTGATGGCCTCAGAAAATGTATATAATGTAGTACTTGGTGAAAAGATCAAATATCAAAACAGGATAGACAGTGCGATTCTATTTTTTAAAAATGTTATATACATGCATAGAAAAAAGATTTGAGGGAACATTATTTCTGGGTGGAGGAATTATAGATAATTTGAATATTTTGTCCTTTTTGGGGGTAATTTCCAGATTTTTCTACAATAAGTAAGATAGAAAGAGTCCCAAACTGTGGCATGTATATTGAACTTTAGAAAGTGAAATCACATTTTATTTTTGTTAGGGGAAATTTCTTCATAAAGGAACTTTATGATAATCATCTGAAAAGTGAGAAAGTCATTTGCTTATTTTGTAACTCACGATAAAGAGCTTTGCATTCATTCATTTATCTATTTATCCATGTTTTGCATTCTATCTGATTCCAGAAAGGGTCCTGGCAATTCCCTTGTATGGCACCTTGATGGGTGTATGATGGCCTTTCCTGTTATAAGTGTAAAAGAGAACAATACCTACTTTTCAGGTTTGTCATCAGCACTGAAGACACATATGTAGGATGCATACAAATGCAATCATGGGAGCTAATATTAATTTAGAACAATATTATAATTAAAAATATTTATGATTTAGTGTCAATTCAATCATATGTTAAAATGATGTCAATGGGCTGGGTGCAGTGGCTCAAGCCTATAATTCCAGCACTTTGGGAGGCCGAGGTAAGAGGATTATCTGAGCCTGCGGGTTCGAGATCAGCCTGGGCAACATGGAGAGACCTCGTCTCTACAATAAATAAAAAAATTAGCAGGTCGTGGTAGCGTGCACCTGTAGTTCCAGCTACTTGGAAGGCTGAGGCGGAAGGATCGCCTGAGCCCAGCAGGTTGAGGCTGTGGTGGCTGGGACCATGCCACTGCCTTCCAGCCTGGGCGACAGAGTGAGACTCCAACTCAAAAAAACAAAAAAATGATATCAATGACTATAATATTTCTATAGTACATGTTAGATGAGAACACTAACACTAACAGAATACTGATGGAGGAAGGGGCCATCTTGGCTAACCAGATCAGAAGAACAAATCCTGGAGACCAGTGTGGTGACCAGATGGTTCTTACACTCACATAAGAAATATGCTGAGCCGGGCTCGGTGGCTCAGCCTGTAATCCCGCGCCTTTGGGAGGCTGAGGTGAGTGAATTGCCTGAGCCCAGGTTCGAGACCTGCCTGGACAACTTGGCGAGACCTCATCTCTACAATAAATCAAAAATTAGCTGGGCATGGTAGCGCACGCCTGTAGTTCAGCTACTTGGAAGGCTGAGGTGGAAGGATCGCCGGAGCCCAGCAGGTCGAGGCTGCGGTGGCCGGGAGCGGCCACTGCACTCCAGTCTGGGCGACGGAGTGAGGCTCCAACTCAAAAAAAAAAAAAAAAGAAAGAAATATGCTGGAGTGCAGTGGCACGCTCACAGTCACCGTAGCCTCTACCTGCTGAGCTCAGGTGATCCTTTTGCCTCAGCCTTCCAGGAGCTGGAACTATAGGTGTGCGCCACCACACCCAGCCAATTTTTTGATTTATTGTAGAGATGAGGACTCGCCAAGTTGCCCAGGCTGGTTTCAAACCCTTGGGCTCAGACAATCCTCTTACCTCGGCCTCCCAAAGTGCTGGGATTATAGGCTAGTGTTATGTTGTCATTTGCAACACTATGGGACTAAAAGGGTGCATTATATGCATTATGATTAAAAAAAACAACAACCCTAAACCGGTGTGCTTTTTGCCATGAGAAAAACAGAATCAGCTGTTCAGAATAAGAATGTGTTCAGGCCTGGCGCAGTGGCTCAGCCTGTAATCCCAGCACTTTGAGAGGCCAAGGCGAGAGGATTGCCTGAGCCTGGGGATTCAAGACCAGCCTGGGCAATTTGGGGAGACTTCATCTCTACAATAAATCACAAGCCACTGGGCCCGGCTCACTTCTTAATTTTCATCTCAGAGCTCTGAGGGAGAGAGACCCCTGCTGAGCATCAACGGCCACAGTTTCTGTTTAATAGAACCAGTGGGGACTTCCAGCTCTGCTTCTTTGACTCCTGGAGAAGGAGAAGGAGGTCAGTTATTTTCTCCTCCTTTTGAAAAATATATCTGTTTTCTGATAACTTAAGTGATATATCTGAGGTAGAAAACTTGAGAAATATAAAGGAAAAGACACAAAGAAAACCATTAAGATCACTTATAATCCCTATCCCCATCCCTGGCAGTAGCCACTGTTTGATATCTACATTCTTGCCTCTTTTCTAAGCATTTTCTCCCCAAATTATATCATATTATAAATACATGGGGTTTTTTTAATTTTAAAAAAACATCATGGGCTGGACTAGAGGATTGCCTGAGCCCAGGGGCTCTAGAACTGCCAGAGCAACATGGCGAGATATCGTCTCTACAATAAATCAAAGAATCAGCCGGGCATGGTGGCGCATGCCTATGGTTTCAGCTACATGGAAGGCTGAGGCGGAAGGATCACCTGAACCCAGCAGATCGAGGCTGTAGTGGCCGTGAGTGTGCCACTGCACTTCAGCCTGGGCAACAGAGTAACTCCAACTCAAAAACAAAAAACAAAAAACTTTGTGATGAGTGTCCTCACCACCAAATCCTTATGTACATCCTTATTTATCTCCTTTGGATTTTTTTATGGAAATAAAATTACTGAATTATACCTTTTGCATATTTGTAAATCATTTCATGCTTGCTACATAATTATCCTTTGAAAGTTGTTTAGCAATGAGCAAGAGAGTCAGTTAGCCCACATGTATGATGACTCCGAGTATTGTTAATTTTCTAATCTTTGACAGCTTGAAGGAAGACAAAATATATCTGTGGTCTTTTTTTTTTTTTTTTTTTTGAATTGGAGTCTCACTCCATCCTCCAGGCTGGAGTGCAGTGGCATTCATTATCACGGCCACTCCAGTGTCAACCTCCTGGGCTCCAGCAATCCTTCTGCCCCAGCCTTCCAAGTAGCTAGAACTACAGGTACATGCTACCACGCCCGGTTGAATTTTGATTTATTACAGAGACAATCAATAAATCAGTAAGAATGTGTTCAGGCCGGGTGCAGTGGCTCAGTCTGTAATCCCAGCACTTTGGGAGGCCGAGGCGAGAGGATTACCTGAGCCTGGGGGTTCGAGACCAGCCTGGGCAACTTGATGAGACCTCGTCTCTACAATAAATCACACAAACTAGCCAGGTGCGGTGGCGCGCATCTGTAGTTCAAGCTACTTGGAAGGCTTAGGCAGAAGGATCGCCTGAGCCCAGCAGGTCTAGGCTGTGATGGCCATGAGCATGCCACTGCCCTCCAGCCTGGGCAACAGAGTGAGACTTCAGCAGAGAGAAAGAAAGAAGGAAGGAAGGAAAGAAAGAAAGAAAGAAAGAAAGAAAGAAAGAAAGAAAGAAAGATGGAAAGAAGGAAAGAAAGAAAGAAATTAGCTGGGCATGGTGGTGCACCCCTATAGTTCCCAGCTGCTTGGGAGGCTGAGACGGAAGGATTGCCTGAGCCCAGCAGATCGAGGCTGCGGTGGCAGTGAGGTTGCCACTGCACTCCAGCCTGGGTGACAAGAGTGAGTCTCCAACTCAAAAGAAAAAAAAGAATGTGTTCAATATTCAAGTTCATCTTCAGTTTCCCAACCTCCCTTTGATATCTTCTTCATGTACCATTTTGTCCTGCTCCATGACCTTCAGAGATGGAGCCTGCTGACTTCTGCAAAAACTCCCTATTTGGAAAGGATTTGAAACACTTCCTAGACTGTTTACATTTTAAACTTTATCCTCACGTGTGGCATAAGAGATTCTGTTTCCTGCTAAAGAAGCTTCAAGTGGGAGCAAGTAGGGGAGGAAAGAGTTTTACGACAGAAAATCCTTTAGTGTCTCCCAGTGGTTAATGCACAGATCTACACCTCCCAGGGATAACTGTCCTCTTTTAGTTTAGTAACAATAACAGCAACTACACATTTATTGAGCGCTTGTTCTCAATAAGTGCTGGCGTTTGTGGCCAGTGTTTTACCGGCATTATTTCCTGAACCTCACACTCACCTTTGAAGAAAGTTCCTCTTTTTTTTGGAGTTAGAGTCTCACTCTATCGCCAAGATTGGAGTACAGTGGCACGTTCCCGGCCATAGCAGCCTCACCCTGCTGGGCTCCCGCGATCCTTCCACCTCAGCCTTCCAAGTAGCCGGAGCTACAGGCTGCGCTACCACCCCCGGCTAATTTTTTAAAATTATTTATTGTAGAGATGAGGTCTCGCCAAGTTGCCCGGGTGGGTCTCGAACCTGTGGGCTCTGACAATCCACTCGGCCTCCCAAAGTGCTGGGATTACAGGCTGAGCCACCAAGCCTGGTCGAAAGTTCCTCTTTTATAGATTAGGAACCTGAGGTATGTTATATTATGCTCCCAGAGATGCTATGCGACTTTCCTAGGGACACAGAACTAGTAAACAGGCAAAGCTAAGACTTGAACCCAGGACTTTCTAAGTCCAGACCCTGAGTTTGTAGGATTAGTGCCTTCAGGATGGCATGTAGGGACCTCACTACCTTGGTTTATTACTTGTCAAGAGTTACACTTGAAAGGCTGTCAGGGAAGAACTCATGGCTACATCTTAGGTGAAGATTGGATTGAAACTGGTACTTCCAAGCCTGGCACTGGACACCAAATATACAAAGAGGTCATTAGTTATTACTGGTGCTTACTTGGGTCATTCTGGGTATAAATTCTCCTTCTTTCAGACTCCTTACACCTTCTAAATCACACTAGGGTCTCACCCTGAAGTCCTCACTCATCTCATCCCTGCCATTATCCTCATTCACGGCATTTTTTTTTTTTTTTGAGTTGGAGTCTCACTCCGTCGCCCAGACTGGAGTGCAGTGGCATGCTCCCGGCCACTGCAGCCTCGACCCACTGGGCTCTGGCAATCCTTTCGCTTCGGCCTTCTGAGCAGCCGGAATTACAGGCACGCACTACCATGCCCGGCTGATTTTTTGATTTATTGTAGAGATGAGGTCTCGCCAAATTGCCCGGGCGGGTCTCGAACCTGCAGGCTCAGGCAATCCACTCACCTCAGCCTCCCAAAGCGCGGGATTACAGGCTGAGCCACCGAGCCCGGCTCATTCATGGCATTTATAGACTTAAAGAGCACTTAACCTCTTTCAAACTTCACAGTAATCCCACAAGGAGGTACAGTTATTATGCCCACTTTAAAGATAGAAAAACAGAGTCTCAGAGAAGTTCAGTCACAATGTCACAAGAAGGTAAGTAGCAGAGCTGGGGTTGGAACCCTGGTCTGTGTGATTCCAGGACACCAGCCATGCAGCCTCAGCCTAGGCTCCCAGGTTACACCCTCTTTCTCACCAAGCTCATCAGCCCTCTACTGGTGTCTCCCTCTGTTTGTCGCCCTAGTTCCAATGGAGATGGCAAGATCCACTGACTCCTGGCTCTCTAGCTGTCTCATCACTCTCATCTTTCTCCAGCCGCCTGCACACGTGTCAGGTAGGAGTTTCTGAACCTCTTCCCCCGCCTGGGACATGTGCCTGGGCATCCCCAGAATGAGGAGGCTTGGCCAGAGACACTTTCTTTTGGGGTTCTGTACTTCCTCCAGTCCTTTCCAGTGCCCTTCCCAGGCTCTGTCCTTCCCCCAAATATCCCCTTCCTCGCTTCTTCCCAAGCTCTCTCTCCCAAAACCCTCGCTCGCGGATCACCTTTTCTCCTTTTTGTCTTCACTGCAAAGGGGATTCCAGCAAGTTCCATGTGGCCCCGCTAGGGGGCACAGCCGAGCTGCTCTGCCCTCTTTCCCTGTGGCCGGGGACGGTGGCCAAAGAGGTGAGGTGGCTGCGGTCGCCATACCCGCAGCGCTCCGGAGCTGTTCACGTGTTCCGGGATGGGAAGGACCGGGATGAAGGTCTGATGCCGGAATACAAGGGGAGGACGGCGCTGGTGACGGACGCCCGAGAGGGAAGCGCCACTCTGCAGATCCGCGACGTGCGCCTGGAGGACCGAGGGCCGTACCGATGTCTGATTCAGGTCGGAAACCTGAGTCGAGAGGCCACCGCGATCCTGCAGGTCGCAGGTTAGGATGGGTCGGAGGTGCCCAGCGTCATGTGTGGCAACTGGATGGGCTTAGACGGGATCTGCTTTGTCCCTCCGTAGGCAGACATTTCTTTCATCGGCAATGCAGTTTTTACTTGCTCAGCCGGGTCCATCCATCTCCATCGAGGCTGTGACTCTGGCCCAGGTGTTTCTGATGAGGAAGGGACCCAGTCTTTGGAAACCACTGTACAATTCAGGTCCTAGTTAAATACGACCAGTCGCCTGTAGGGCTTAGTGGCTCAGATAACGGCTTTGCTTCTCAACATCTTTTTCTGTGCCATTATCAAGGAACTCATAACCATGGCTGCAAGGAAACATCCTCAAGAACTAGATCCCCAGCTGTGACAAGAATCTATTTAATGGATCCTCTCCTGGGTATTTAAAGGTCCAGGAAGGTAGAGAGAGTGTTTCTCAAACTAGCTTCAATATTTTAAGTCAATCTACCGAAAACCAAACCAGCCAGGCGCGGTGGCTCACGCCTGTAATCCTAGCACTTTGGGAGGTGGAGGGGAGAGGATTGCCTGAACCAGCCTGGGCAACATAGTGAGACCTCGTCTCTACAAAACAAAAAAAAAATTTGCTGGGCATATGGTTCTAGCTACTTGGAAGGCTGAGGCAGAAGGATCACATGAGCCCAGCAGGTTGAGGCTGAGGTGGCCATGAGCGTGCCACTGCACTCCAGCCTGGGTGACAGAGTGAGAGTCCAACTCAAAAAAAAAGAAAAAAAAGAAAACCAAACCAAACCACAGCCATGTGTTTGCATTTGTATGAATGATATTACTCCACACGGTCACACACTGATTATCTTTTGGTCATAACTTAAGAGTTACACACCACAAAGAGGGAGTGAATCAATTACTTTTAAACATGCAGTTGGTGGGAGATAGACTTTCCAAACAAGAGTCCTTTGGGCTGAAGAGTAATTTTAAAAAGGCAACTGAGGTGCCCAGAGAAATCTGAATCATGTGGTGCAGTTCCTGCTAAGGATGTGTTTTGAAATGTCTGGGGATAAAGCTAGGGACTGCCTTATCCCATTGGGAGGAGCATGGGGAGGGCGGAGAGAGGACAGACATTCGAGTTCCATAACAGCTGCCCCTGCTCATCAGAGGAGGCTGTGGGAGGAACAGGGCTCTGGCCAGGACCATGTCCTTGCTGAGGCTCTGCCAGTCTGTTTCTGGGCTGATTCACCCAGGCAGTCTCTCCTCTCCAGTTTTAGGCTCTGACCCTTACATCCACTTGAAGGGCTACAACGCCGGATGGTTCCAGCTGGTGTGCAGGTCGGTGGGATGGTTCCCAGAGCCTTGGGCTGAGTGGAGAGACCCTCAAGGGAGGGTGCTTCCATCCCTGTCAGAGGCCCACTCTCCGGACAAAGCTGGACTCTTCCAAACAGCAGTGTCCAGCAGAGTCAGGGACAGCACACTGGGGAATGTGTCCTGTACCATCCGCAACGTGGTCCTTGGCCAAGAGAAGACCACAGCCATGGTCATAGCAGGTAAAACTGGGATAGGAAACAGGCTTGAAGCTCTTGTGGTTCCAGAGGAAACTCCCTAGTGGAAAGTTTATGAAGAATTTTCAAATTTTTAAAATTTTAAGAATAAAGCATGTTGACATTCTGAAAAAAAAAAAATACAGTATATTTTAAAGAGAAATACAGCCCATAATTTCATAATTTGGAGAGAGCCACTGCTAACATTTTGGTATATTTCTTTAAAAACTTTCTTGTAGTATGTATTTCTGAGTGTGTATGTTTACGCATATGTATTCTTGTGCCTGGGTTTTTTTCCCCACTTAAAATGTCATAAGTATTTTTTTGTTTTTACCCATGCCCATAAGTAACATGATTTTAAGGGCTACATAGTATTTCACCATGGCTATTGAACAATAAAATTAATCAGAGGCCTATTTTGGGCATCTGAATGTTTTCCATCATAACTAATGGTTAAATGAACACCTTTTATTCTGGGAAGTGATTCTAATGATTTTCTTAGAATGTGTTTCTGGAGTAGAATCAATGGATCAAAGGGTATGAACCTTTTAAAGACTATGAGTCAAGGGACAGAGAAGGGTGGTTTTAGAGCAGGAAAGATAGACTGGCCTGGGGTCGGGAGGTAGGGAGGAGTCATGAACCTCTGCTAGTCCCTTCCTTGTCTTCCCTCCCTGCACCCCTCCTATCTTCTCCTACCCCTCCACTGCCCCTCACTAAGTGCTAAGTGTTTTACATGACTGATCTCTTTAAATCTGTCCAACACCCTAGGAGATAGGGACTCTTGTCACTCTCATTTTACAGATGAGGAAAATCAGGCTTGGGGGGGCTCAGTCTCCTGTCTAGGGTCACACGGTGTTGAGTAAAGACACACACCCAGCTTGGGCTCTTAACCACTTCTGCTCATAGGCCTCCTCTACTTGTTTTTTCCTTCTCTATTTCTCCTTTCTTTTCTCCTTTCTCTCCTGCCTACGCCTTAGGCCTCTGCTGTAGCACCATAGAAATTGTTTTGTCCCTGCTGACAGTACACAGAGGTTGCTGACTGCCATTCCAGGGCAGAGTGAAGATTTGAAGTGGCAGGCAGGCAGATGCTCCTGAGAAGACTACAGGTGCTGAGTGAGGAGAGCACCTCTAGTTCTCTGAAGTCCGGATTTATTTTTCCATTGACTTGTAGGGCAGGATGAGATTGTGGTCACAAAGCTTGTTTAAACCATTTCAGGCAGGACCATCTAAACCACTCCTGAGAGATGAACATCTTACCTATCTTTCATGTCATCCAGGGTTTGCATTACCAAGAGAAGCAAAGAGCTTCACCAATCTTGGCTGAGGTCTTTCCCTAGAGATGCTGGAAACAGCTGGGACGTCCCTGAGCCATCTGCCATCTGAGGCATGGCAGAAACTCTTAGACGTCTCCCTGAGCTGGTTGTTGGTGGTTTCTGTTTTAGCCCCATCTTCCAGGAGCATCTCCTCCTCAGCAGTGGCTCTTGCTGTGATCCTGCCTATCCTGGGGCTTCTCAACATGGTGCTCATTGGCCTCATCTGGAAGCAAAGAAAATCAAAAGGTAAATAGTTGGCAAGGAAGCCCAGGCTGGCAGGGAGTGAGACTGTGGACTGCTCTGGGATAAGGCCAGATGGAAGTAGGTGTAGATGTGACACTGTCCATAGGTTGGAGACCCTGCAAGGTAGCTGGGAGAAAATCAATAGTGTCGTGTCCTGGGAATTCACACTGCAGAGGGAATTCAGTAAACTGCAAAAAGGTCCCTGGGTAGAGCTGTGAATTCTCATCCTTTGAGAAATTAGAAAATAATCGACCATGCCAGCTTTCTAATTAACTAAGAAATTAATTAGAGCCTTTTAATCAAGAAATCCACTTATATCAATGGGATAAAACCCTTATTAAAATGGTCACATTTCACAGGATCTTGAGGTTGCAAAGGACTTTGAAAGTTACACAGTTCAACACTCTTCCCTCATCTGATGGTTTGAAGACCCTCTAATACTTTCAAATGGCCCCACACCTGTAGTGACAAGGAGTCAGTACTACTCAGGCAGCTCGGGCCATCTTTGGACAACTATGCTTATTAGAAAGAGTCCTTCCTAAGCGGGGCATGGTGGCTCACACCTGTAATCCCAGCACTTTGGGAGGCTGAGGCAGGAGGATTGCTTAAGCTGGGAGTTTGAGACCAGCCCAGGCAACATAGCAAGACCTTGTCTCTACAAAAAACCAAAATATTAGCCAAGTGTGGTGGTGTGTGCCTGTAGTCCCAGCTACTTGAGAGGCAGAGGTAGAAGGATCACCTGAGCCCAGGAGGGAGAGACTGCAGTGAGTCATAATTGTGCTACCGCATTCCAGCCTGGGTGACAAAGTGAGAGCCCAATGCAAAAAAAAAAAAAAAAGCCCTTCCTAAGCTGAGCTGACATTTCTCTCTTTTAGAGAAACTTCTCTATGAACAGGTGATGGAGGTAGGTAAGTGTCCTGGGATGGGGGTGGAGAGGATGTATCTCTGTTAATTTCTGTTCCTCTAATGTCCACTAATCTAGATTTTATACCCCCAGATTCTATCATCTGCTGTCTTTTGTGGTGGTGGTAGAAATGATGTCTAAGTTTATTGCTTCTGGTTTTTACAGACTCTTACTTGTAACAGTTTGCCTTCTAGTGTGTTTGGTGATTTTTGTCTGTAAGCTTACTGCTTGATCTTATTATGTGGAAGTCATGTAGGTTGAACGTGGGGGATGCTTTTATGCATTCAATACATAATCGATAATTATCTACTAAATGCCCTGGACTATACTAGATTCTGAGAACACAATGGTGAGCAAAAGTAGAAACATAGGCTTTGCCCTCCTGGAACTTTCATTCTAGTCAGAGAGATTGTGTGAGTTGAATAATGACACAAAGGTGTACAAATGACATAGAAGAAAGCTCCCAGTTCTGTGAAGGCTATGGCCAGGAGGAACCAACCACGCTTGAGGGTGGAGGATGTGATGTGAAGGTCCCAAATTCATGAGTGAAGAGGGATGGGAAACCATCTACTGCAGAAAGAACATCCTGAGAAAGAAGTATGGTTGGAGGGAACAGCACTCATGAGGAGCTGAAAAAGCGCAGAAGGGATGGGAGAGGTGGGAATGACAAGGGGAGATAGGCAGGGCCGGGTCAAGTGAAGCCTTGTGGGTCATGTGAAGGGTTTTAATCACTCTGCTAAGAACAGTGGGCAATGCATGGGGATATCTGATCAGAATTGTGCTTTCTCTGGCTGCAGGTAAGAAGAGACCAGAGGAAATAGGGCAGGATGAGGGGGACAGTTTGGGCTGCCATTTCTGTTGTCCAAATGAGGGTTGATTAGGAACTAGGCCAGAGAGGTAGAGGTGAAGACATATAAAAATGGACAGGTCCAAGGGCCGGTAAAATCAATAGGAATAAGGGATGCTGAGGGCAATAGCAAAGAATCTCATTATCTTTTCTTTTTCTTCCTTTAGAAAATCTTCTCTCAGACCATGCAAAAGAAAAAGGTAATGATAGGGAAAGACCAAAGGGTCTACATAAATCTGGACAGTCTATTATAATACAGTGGTGTGTGTGTGTGTGTGTGTGTGTGTGTGTGTGTGTCCTCCATAGATATTATTGGAACTTGATTTCTGATTTCAAGAGGCTATGGAGTTGATGGGAGTGGGTGAGGGGATACCCGTGGTCAAAATTCATAGGTCTGAGATCCCTGCATCAGCCTCTTTAGCAATCATTTAGAAAGGAAGTCTACATATTATTTAAAAGTATACCAATGTAGTCATATGGGAGGTGTGAGAATCTCAAGAATCCACACAACCTTTGCATCAAGAGAAGTGGTGTGAAACAGTGGCAGGCTTGCAGGCTCTGGAGTCAGTAACACCTCACTCAGATCAGTGATCTGCTATTTACTGGCTTTGAATTCAAGTTACTTTACTTCTCTGAGCTTTGGTTTCCTTATCTGTAAATTGGAGATAATAAGTCCCCTTTCCTGATTGTTTTTAAAAGAAACAGTCTAAAAAAAAAAAAAAAAGAACCTATCACAGTGGTTGGGCATGGTGGCTCACGCCTATAAATCCCAGCACTTTGAGAGGCTAAAGTGGGAGGACTGCTTGAGCCCAGGAGTTGGAGACCAACCTGGGCAACATAGCGAGACATTGTCTCTACAAAAATGAAAATAAAAAATTAGCCAGGTGTGGTGGCACAAGTCTGTAGTCCTAGCTACTCAGGAGGCTGAAGTGGAAGGATTGCTTGAACCCAAGAGTTCTAAGTTCTAGTAGCGATGACTGTGCCACTGTAACCCAGCTTGGTTGACAAAGGAAGACCCTGACTCAAAAAAAAAATTAAAAATAAAAATTTTCTAAAATAATTAACAAACAAATAAATCAGGAAAGGAAAAAAAAATCTGTCAATGCCTAGAACTCCTTTTCTTTATTGCCGTTTCAGCTGCATTAATTGAATGTTTACTGTGGGCCACTAAGGGTCAAAGTTAGACACTTTGTTGAAATCTAGCTGGGAAGACAAGTCACTGGCTCAGATGGCTCCAAATCAATAGCTTCGGCATCTCCTCTCATCCCCTCTACATCTCCTCTGAGCTGGTGCAAGTATGGGTGGCACACTGCAGACACTGGCTGTTCTGCCCAAGAGCAGCGGGCACAGTGTGGTGTAATGGTGAGGGCCTTGACTCAGAGCCAAACTTGCGTTGGCTCTTGCCTCCTTGGCCACATTCTAGCTACATGACATTGGGCAAATGCCATGTCCCCAGACCACTCCCCTATAAAACAGGAACAACAATTCTATGCACCTCCCACTGTTGAGAGGATTCAGTGTCTACCTCAGTATATAACAACAGGACACAGTAAATGGAAGTCATTGGTAGTGGAAATGGTATCAATAAGCCAGATTCCCTAGGAGCCGTGTCATTCTCAGCTTCCTTGCTCTAATGCCTAATGCCTAACACATGCCAGCCCTTAGCACAGGGCTGGTGGTGGACTCACACCAGAGAAGCCACAAGTACTCCCCCGAAACATATGGAGCATACACATATGTCCCCAAACCTCCTGGGACCTCCCAATGTGTGAAATTTGTAACTTCAGGGAAGTTACTATAGAGAATAATAAAGCTCTATCAAGCTCATGCTAGGCCTTTAGTATTTTTACACCTTAGCTATCATAAACAGTAGGCTATAAAAGGACGGCAAAGCATACTTATGTACGGCAGTTACAGACATATGGAAATACTCACCCAGACAGCAGAAGTGAAACCAGACAGACAAAAAGGAGAGGAAAAGGAAGGAGGAACCAAAGTCCTGGGCAGGCTGGGTCATCAAGAAAGTGGCACTGGCACTGTCGGAGTCCTGAGTCTGACCTCTGGGACGTGGGGCTAGATTGGGGACTGATAAAAATGTCACCATCCTTTCATCCTGAAGGGGTGGAGTGATGAGCCTTCCTGGGCCCTGGGGATAAAGGGGCAGGATCTGGTCACTCACTCCTCTCTCTCTTTCTTGTTTTTAGGAAGACTCCATAAAGCCCTCAGTAAGTTCTGCTCCTCATTCGTGGCACAACGATTGGCTTGGCTTCAGGATGAATGTCTTCTGGATGAATGCCTCAGCTTCACTTCCTGCGACAGAAGGGAGGGGGCAAGGGAAATTCAAGCCATAGGGATTGGGGATCTTGGGGCTCTCAAAAACCTTTTTTCTCAGGCATTCCTTGCTTTCTCTTTCCTGTGCAACTGTTACTGAGTCTCTAAATGGGAAATGTTTCACCAAGAAGAGATGTACCTCCCACAGGCAAGGCCATCAGGAAGGAAGTCCCTTTTATCACCTAGGGATCCAAAGCAGGGAGCAAGAGGCTTGGATCCACATTAAACGGAATATGCTGCAGCATGGCTTCTCTGCCATTTAATGTGTGAGAACCTTTTTTTTTCAGTAAATCTCACTCTGTCGCCCAGGCTGGAGTGCAGTGGCACACTCACGGCCACTCCAGCGTCAACCTGCTGGGCTCAGGTGATCCTTCCGTCTCAGTCTACCAAGTAGCTGGCACTACAGGCACGCGCCTTCATGCCCTGCTAGTTTTTCTTGATTTATTGTAGAGATGAGGTCTCGCCAAGTTGCCCAGGCTGGTCTCAAACCCATGGGCTCAGGCAATCCTCTCACCTCAGCCTCCCAAAATGCTGAGAATATAGGCGTGAGCCACCGCGCCTGGTAGAATAGTTTTAATGAGCTTATGTTTTATTCCATACATGTATGCTCATTACCTATAGGTGTGAGATGTATTGTTTATTCAGTCTGCAGATGAGGTTTGGCTCACATAAAAATCTGCTGACCCTCTGCAGACTCTCTGGGGTATCCCACAGTGAGGGCTATTGCCATTGCAAACACAATTATGGGGAAGTTCCAGGGTATGGCTCTTGAGGATCTGCTCATGGAAGGTGGTTGGGATGGGACTGTAGTGTCACGAGAATGTAGAGGTCCTCATTCTGATTGCCAAATTGTTTTCATTCTTTAGAGAAACTCCGGAGTGAACTGAGTAAGTTTCCCATGTTCTTACAACTTCCGTATCAGCTTGTCTCCTGTTGTCCTAATATTTTTAGTGATAGCTCATCCCCCTCGTTTCTTCTTTCACAGAGTTGAAAAGAGCTGCAGCAAACTCAGGTGAGACATACTTCCTTCATGTTTGTCCCCCACCCTATGGGAGTTCTCCATGTCTCCGTGCTTTAACAATTCCCTTTTACATCTTTCAGTGTGGAGAAGAGCCCGGCTGCATTTTGGTAAGTTACATCAATCAAGTAGAACCACATTTCAGAGCTCATCTTCCTAAAGGCCTTGTAACCTTAGATTTTGCTCCATTCCTTTCGAATGAAGGCTGTAATTTAAAATTTTTTTTATCAAATCTGTTTATCAAATTTTTGAAAAACCTTTTTTGGTCACATTTAGAGTCAGAAAGTCTCTCTTTTCTTTTTTTTTTCTTTGAGTAGGAGTCTCACTCTGTTGCTCAGGCTGGAGTGCAGAGGCACACTTACGACCACCGCAGCCTCGACTTGCTGGGCTCAGGCAATCCTTCCAAGCCTTACTTAGCCTTTCAAGTAGCTGGAACTACAGGCACGTGCCACCACGCCTGGCTAATTTTTTGATTTATTGTAGAGATGAGGTCTCGCCAAGTTGCCCAGACTGGTCTTGAACCCGTGTGCTAAGGCAATCCTTTCACCTCGGCTTTCCAAAGTGCTGGGATTATAGGCATGAGCCACTGTGCCCGGCCTAAGTCTCTCCTTTTTTAGAGCACTGATAAAGATTAGGTTTGATTTTCATATTGGTTTTCTATGATTTTTGAGATTTCTTCTTAAGCTGATCAATTATTTGTATTTCTTATTTTTGACTTATCTGTTCCTGTCCTATTTGTGTTACTTTTTTTTTTTTGAGTTGGGGTCTCACTCCATTACCCAGGCTGGAGTGCAGTGGCCCACTCACGGTCACCCCAGTGTTGACCTGCTGGGCTCCGGCAATCCTGCCGCCTCAGCCTTCCAAGTAGCCAGAACTACAGGTGCACGCTACCACACCCTGCTAATTTTTTATTTATTGTAGAGATGAGGTCTTGCTAAGTTGCCCGGGCTGGTCTTGAACCTACAGGCTCAGGCAATCCACTCACCTCGACCTCCCAAAGCGCTGGGATTACGGGTTGAGCCACCAAGCCTGGCCTGGGCTACTTTTTGATTTGTGAGGATTCTTTCCAGATAACGCATATTTATTCTCTGTCATATTTGTCACCAATTATTTTTCAGTTGCATTTTAATTTCTTTATAGTATTTTTCCAGTGCATGAGTGTTTTATTCTTATGTAGTCAAATTCATTAATCTTATCCTGTGTAGTCTCATTTTCCAAAATTCAGGTTTGGGAAATCTTTTCTATCCCACATTCCTGTAAATAGCCACTGCTTCTTCCTCTTTCTACACATATGCTGCTGTTTTCCTTGTCTGCAGACCAATTTTCTTGGGGATGTGGTGATCGAGACTTTCTGAGAAGAAGGGAATGTGTTGGACAGATGCCCCAATAATACAGACTACAAAAAGATTTCATAGTATCAGTCTAAAAGATTTGGACATGTCTCTTTTGATTTATTCCTATGTAGTTTCCATTTTTGCTGCTGCTTGAACAGGATCTGTTGTTTTCACTGCTTTAGGATCCTTATCAAGTTTTCAGGCTCTTCATTTCCCTCCTGTTCACAACTATCTTTCTTCAGGCAGAGTACAATAGAACAATAGTACAATTCATGAGTTGGCCACTTGGGAAAACATCAGGTCACCTTGGTTGGTATTCTGAGAACTCACAAACCCTTGCGTCTCACATTCACAGTCTGGCTGATTGCCACCACGTCAACCAAATATGGTTTTGTGGATTTAACTCTCCAAAAAGAGCCTGTTTTCCATATGTAAGGGAGGAGGGAGATGCACTGTGACACTCATAATCACAATTTAACATTTAAAATGATGATTAAAATGGTAAAGCAATGACTTTAGGTCATTGAGCATCACACACTCACTGTAGGAACAAGGCACTATCTCATGCATTAGTTCATCAAGTCTGAATAGTAACTGTAAAACGTAGGGTCTGTTATTATTCCCACTTTAAAGATGAGGAAACTAAGCTTTGGGAATGAATAACAAGCCTAAGGTCACATAAACTAGCATGTGGCAGAACTGGGATTCAAATATCCTATGTAGCCATAGGATATAACATCAAAATCTATGTTTATTATCATACATTAGACAGAAACAAAGGTAGTATCTTAGTCTGTTTTCTATTACTACAACAGAATACCTGAGACTGAGTAATTCATAAAGGAAAGAGGTTTATTTAGCTCACAGTTCTGGAGGCTGGGAGGTCCAAGGTCCAGCAGCTGTACCTGATGAGGGCCTTGTGCTATTCATAGCAGAGCAGAAAAGCAGAAGGACAAGTGAGTCCTTATGAAAAGAGGAAGAAGATAAAGCAGCCCAACTGGCTTTATCACAACCCACTTTCCAGAGATGAACCCTGTCTGTGAGAACTGCATTAATTCCTTTGTGAGGGTGGGGCTCCCAAGACACTTCCCACTAGACCCCACCTCTGAACACTGCTGTACTGTGGAATTAAGGTTCCAATACATGAACTTTTGAGGGGCACACCCAAACCATAGCAGGTAGTTGTTTCCTGAGGATTAAGGCAGCTTTGCAGACAGAAGAAGCAGAACTGTTTCTTTTGCTTAATATTCTACCAGGAGACCTATTCTTTGAAAAACAGTATCCTTTGGTTTCATAAGTGGTGGGTGGGGGTGGGATGGGGGAACACATGAACAAAAATGACCAATGACAATGATAGAAGACCTAAAGATTATTTTTCCCTCCAAACTACTCAAAGATTCTTTAAGACCTAACCCTCCAAGACCTCATTTCTCTGTGACTGTCTGCAGTGGCAGTAACCCTGGACCCGAACACAGCACACCCCAAACTCATCCTGTCTGAGGACCAGAGATGTGTGAGGCTGGGCGACAGAAGGCAGCCTGTACCTGACAACCCCCAGAGATTTGATTTTGTCGTCAGCGTCCTGGGCTCTGAGTACTTTCTGAATGGCTGTCACTACTGGGAGGTGTATGTAGGAGACAAGACCAAGTGGATCCTTGGAGTGTGTAGTGAGTCGGTGAGCAGGAAGGGAAAGGTCACCGCTTCACCTGCCAATGGACATTGGCTTGTGCGACAGAGTCGAGAGAATGAGTATGAAGCTCTCACATCTCCACAGACCTCTTTCCGCCTTAAAGAGCCTCCACGGTGTGTGGGGATTTTCCTGGACTACGAAGCAGGAGTCGTCTCTTTCTACAACGTGAGCAGCAAATCCCACATATTTACTTTCACCCACAGTTTCTCTGGACCCCTTCGCCCATTCTTTGAACCTTGTCTTCATGATGGTGGGAAAAACACAGCACCTCTAGTTATTTGTTCAGAACTGCACAAATCAGAGGAGTCAACTGTTTCCAAGCCAGAGGGAAAACGCCATGCTAATGGGGGTGTGTCCCTGAAGACGAACCCTTCCTTACTAACTCCTCAGGTCCCAGAGCTGATGGATCTGATCCTGCCTTTGCCTTCTGACCTTGGCCCAGCCCTTCAGGGGCTTAAGGTTCCTTCTTTTTAGGTATGTACCTCATTACCTGCTCCCATGACCATCCAGTCCAGCACCCTGTATTTCAGTCTCCTGGCCCCATACTCCTGATTCTGGAGTACCTCTTCTCCTTAACCCAAATCCAGACCCTTTTGTGGATTCTATTTGTACCACTTTTTCCCCGGGACTTGCTTTTCTTCTAGGGACTTGAAGTTCCCATTGACCTGGAGGGGGAACTCCTGAAACCCAAACAATTGGTTTAGGTTTAGGTGGAGATGTTGAATGTGTGTCCAAGATACAGCACAAGGTCAGGGGAAAGGGTTCTCCAGCTGATCTTTAGAAGAACTCTCCGTCTCATCCCATCCTCTGGCTTTTAGTCAAGAAGTTATGGCCCCAGCCCCTGACTTCTTACTTATCCCATCAAGAACTACTTTTCTGTCTTTCTCTCTCTCAGTTTAGACCTCTGGACCCCAGAATCAACTTTCTAAAAGTAAACATGTTTTGTATCACACACCCTTCTTTCTTCAGAAATGGGTTGTTGGAGGTGGAGAGAGACAGAGGAGTAAAATATGCCATCCTTTTCTATTTTCTTGATGCTGTTTACAACATAGTTTGGTGACATCCAGAACTAATATTTCCTTTCTTTTTTTTTTTTTTGAGTTGGAGTTTCACTCCATCACCCAGGCTGGAGTGCAGTGGCATGCTCACGGCTACACCAGCGTCAACCTGCTGGGCTCAGCCAATCCTTCTGCCTCAGTCTTCCAAGTAGCTGGAACTACAGGTGTGCGCTACCACACCTGGCTAATTTTTTGCTTTATTGTAGAGACAAGGTCTCGCCAGGTTGCCTGGGCTGGTCTTGAACCCGCGGGCTCAGGCAATCCACTTGCCTCGGCCTCCCAAAGTGCTGGGATTACAGGCTGAGCCACTGAGCCTGGCCAGAGCTAATGTTTTCTTTTCTTTTCTTTTTTTTGGGGGCGGGGTTGGAGTCTCACTCTGTCACCCAGGCTGGAGAGCAGTGGCACACTCCCGGCCACCACAGCCTTGACCTGCTGGGCTCAGGCATCCTTCTGCCTCAGCCTTCCAAGTAGCTGGAACTACAGTCATGCGCCACCACGCCTGGATAATTTTTTGATTTATTGTAGAGATGAGGTCTCACCAATTTGCCCTGGCTGGTCTCGAACCCACAGATTCAGGCAGTCCTCTCACCTCAGCTCCCAAAATGCTGGGATTATAGGCATGAGCCACCGCGCCCAGTCTGGAGCTAATGTTTTCAAAAGCTAACTTATCTCTTGATGATAACCAGGTCCAGGGACTTAAAGTACAGTGGCCACAATCCTGAAAAGCCTCAGGAACACAAGCAGGGAGCTGGGAAGCACAGCTACAAACAGCTCAACTGTGTGTGGCCTTGAAAAAGAGAATAATAGATGAGTCAGGCTGATTGGCTGGCCTTGAGTATCTTCCTGAGATTCAGAGAGGCCTAGCTAGAAAAAGTGGTGGTTTTAGCCATCAGTGTAGAAACTTTTTTCTTACAAGACCATTGTACTAGAAGACTTGACTATTTGTGTAGCTGCTTCTTAGGTTAGAGAGTATTGATTTCAAATAAGAAGTTGTTAGACCAGGTGTGAGGATAAAATAATGAACCAGAATTTTGGGTGTGGACTGCAGAAGGAAGTCTAATCACTCTCAAGTCATACCACAAATGTTATCTGACCTATTTGTGGAGATATTATTGGCTATCAGTTTGCAGATGGGTATATAGCTATGCCCGACAGAAGCCATCTTTCTGTTAGAAGTCTGTCTGTTAGTATCTGTATTAGTCAGGGTTCTCCAGAGAAACAGAACCAACAGGATATGTGTGTGTGTGTGTGTGTGTGTGTGTGTGTGTGTGTGTGTGTGTATACGTATATATGAGAGAGACAGAGATTATTATACAAAAATGGGTCACATAATTATAGGAGGCTGGCAAGTTCCAGGATCTGCAGGGTAAGTCAGCAAGCTGGAGGCCCAGGAGAGCTGAAGGTGTAGTTCCAGTCTGAAGACAGCAGGCTTCAGACCCAGGAAGAGCTGATGTTTCAATTTGAGTCTGAAGGCAGGAAAACAGTTGATGTCCAAAGGTCAGCAAAGGCTAGCAGATAGGAAGAATTCTCTTAGTTTGGGGAAGGTCAGCTTTTTTGTTCTATTTAGGTCTTTAACTGATTGGGTGAGCCCCATTCACATTAGAGAGGGCAATCTACTTTTCTTAGTTACTGACCTAAATGTTAATTTTATCCAGCAACATCCTCAGAGAAACACCTCAAATAATGTTTGACCATCTAGCAAGGCATCTTGTGGCCTAGTCAAGTTGATACATAAAATTAATCATGACAGTGACTGAGTAGAATTTTTTGTTTGCTTTTGTACACTTTAAAAATAAAAGTTTGGTATTCATTGTTTGGTATGATGTTATTTTCATTGTGAATGAGAAATTGTGAGGAAAGGCTTTGGGCTGATAAGAGAAAAACATATTATGGGACTGGTTTTCAAAGAGCTTTGAGTCACCCAAGCAGGCCTTAACCACAGTTCAAAATAGTTTTATTTCTGAGTCTGTCCTCTAGTATTTTATTTTATCAGTTTATAAACAATAGTGTTCACCAGGTATTTATATTTCATTCATCCTACTCAGTTCCAAACAGACTTTTCAAAATATCCCTATCTTAAAACTAACTCACATTGTCCGCACTGGTCTCATATAATGAGAGAACTTATCCTGCCAGCACCACTTCTTCCCTCTCACCAAAGAGTTGGACACTGCTGCTCTCTCGGGCTGACTGGAGAGTAGAGGGACCCTGTGGTCCCTCCACCCCAAGAATTATAGTAGAGGAATTGGTACTTCAAATGGCTAGGTGGTAGAGCTGGGATTATGAGGAGGATCCAAAAAAAAAACCACCCGGAATTATTTTTTGGAGGGCAGGCCCTTTGTAGTATAGGCTTCCCCCACTAGGAAAGGGTGGCCCATCCTCCCTATTCACCCAATCTTACCCAGAGTGACGTTTTGATTTTTTTAAATTCCCTGGATGAAAAAAGTCCTCAAAGGTAAATGTTTTGCTGATGTTGAAGAGTTGAAACAACAACAACAACAAAAAAGAAGCATAAAAAGACATCAAAATTGACAAGTTCAAAAACTTTTGAGCAGTGGAAAAAGTGTCTCAATAGGTGTGTCGCATCAAATGGAGAGTACTTTGAAGGTGACTGAATTTTAAACATGTAAGAATAAATACACAATTTTTTGTAAATTCCAGATTGTTTTGAGTGTCGTGCCCCCCCTCCCCCATATACCTACTTAGCTCTGCAGGCAATGCTCTTTGTTCTTTGCACCGAAATACCACACAGATATGAAAAGTCTGTTTGGAACTGAGTAGGATGAATGAAATATAAATACCTGGTGAACACTATTGTTTATAAACTGAT
>CAUYQG010084086.1:0-42792 GCA_963574415.1 Tarsius wallacei
GTGGGTACCCTTATTGATGTTATGTGCCCCCCCCAGCGATGCCCCACTAGTGCCAATCCCTTTCTTATAGTACTATGATAAATGTTCAAGGTTCACTTTTGAGTAAGTACATGTGGTACTCAGATCTCTGTTTCTGTGAAATTTCATGAATTTATTATAGACTCTAATTCCATTCAGGTTGCTGCAAAGTTCATAATTTTGTTTTTCTTTATGGCTGCATAATATTCCATCATGTAAGTGTACCACATTAATCCTAATTCTTAAAAAAATTATCAATAAACTAGAAAACTCACTAACTTGATCAAGAAAAAAAGAGAAAATATATAAACTCAAAAAAAAATGAGTGTTATCCTAAAGAATAACTTCCTGATGAGAGGGAAATAACCACTGTAATAGACGGAATTTTAAACATTGTAAGACACTGCTTTGCAGACTTCTATGCAATTAAAAAATACATGAAATGGATAATATCCTAGTGGAATGCAGATTACCCGAAATGGTCTCCATTAGTGTTACAAAGCCCAAACATATCTATTTCTGTTAGAAAACCAATATAGAAATTGACTAAGGAACTACACCACAAAAAAGCACAGGCCCAGTGATTTCATAGAGAAATTCTATTAAGGTTTCAAAGGTCAGATAGTCCAAAAATGCTCTACAAATTATTTCAGAGCATTGCCAAGGCAGAAAACCTAATTCCTTTTATGAAGAATAATAATGATTCCTATACCTGATAAAGATAGTGCACACAAAATTACAGACCAGGGCAACTCCCTTAGGTCCCCTCCCACTCTGGGAGTTTTACTGTCTTCTCAATAAATCCTGCTTTTCCATGTCCAGACCTGAAGAGCTCAAGAAAATGGTCAGAGCAGAAGAGCCATGTACCCTGGAGGCTGGCTTGCCGGCCAACAGAGTCAGCTGAACTGAGAGAGCTGCCAGCAGGGGGTGAGACTCTGAAGCTGAGACACTTCTGGGGGCTGGCTTGCCAGACCACTGAATCATCAACATTCTCAGGACCACTAGAGTCATCACTCCTGGACTCCTGGAGTCTGGCTTGCCAGCCCATTGGCACGGACACTCTTTGGGGTCAGACTTGCCGACCCACTGAACTGATGCTCTCGGAGCCCAGGCTGACTGGATAATAATCCAAACGTGGGGCTCCATGGAAGGAGGCCATCAAACTCCAGATGGTGATGCAGATGGAACCCTGTGTGGAAGCTTCTTACTACTGAGGACCCTTAGATCGCCCTCTGGAGGATCCCTAGCTGCTGTCCTTATATTACACCCATGATCAGCAGGAAATAGCCAGGCCGGTCATCATCCTTACTCCCTAACAGCAGTTAGGGTCACTACTTCAGAGGAGGGAATGAGAGAGGAGATAGCTAGTGAAAAATCTAGGCAGACAGACGGGGTGGGTCCCTCAGTAACAAAGTAGCAAACTTCCTGCAGTTCTCTCTGACTGATCTGCTCACATCCTAAACAAGTTCTCTACAAGCCTTGCAGGCAAGGGCAAGAAAACACTCACTGCTGGGATTGAAAAACAACCAATCAGCTCACTGGTAAGTGCCGCGAATCAGTTCACTAGTAAACCCCTACGTCCACGTGACTGGTTCTAGTACTGACCAATCAGTACAGCTAGTGCCAACCAAAGAGCTCACAGCTAGTGCTAGCCAATCAACTCCATCTATTGGCTTGATATAAGCACCAGGTTTCAGCTCCAAATCAGCAACACCCTTGAGCCCCCTCTTGCTCTGGGAGCCTTTCTGTCCTCTCAATAAATCCTGCTTTCTCCTCCCCCCACTCCCCTCCAAAAATTACACATCAGTATCAGTCATGAATATGAGGGTTGCAAAAATACCGAAAAAATACTAGCAAACCAACTCCAACACCAAGTTCAGAAAATAATATTCTGTAGGGCTATAAATTGACTGTTATACCTCCTCCCCCAAACTTATATATCGAAGTCTAATCCCCAATGTGAAGGTATTCGGAGGTGGGGTCTTTGTGAAGTGATTAGGTTATGAGAGTGGAACTTCCATGATGGGATTAATGCCCTCATAAGAAGAGAGAGGATCCCTTTCTGTATCATGTGAGGATACAGCAAGAAGGCAGCCGTTTGCAAACCAAGTAGAAGGCCTCAGTCAGCACTTTGATCTTGGACTTCCATCTTTCAGAACTGTGAGAAATAAATGTTTAAGCAACCAGTCTATGGTATTTTGGTTTTTTGGGTTTTTTTTGTTTTTGAGTTGGAGTCTCACTCTGTCATCCAGACTGGAGTGCAGTGGCATGCTCCCGGCCACTGCAGCCTTGACCTGCTGGGCTCCAGCAATCCTTTCGCCTCAGCCTTCCAAGCAGCCAGAACTACAGGTGTGCACTACCACGCCTGGCTAATTTTTATTTATTGTAGAGAGGAGGTCTCGGCCAAGTTGCCCGGGATGGCCTCGAACCCACGGGCTCAGGCAATCCACTTGCCTTGGCCTCCCAAAGTGCTGGGATTACAGGCTGAGCCACCGAAGCCCGGCCTATGATATTTTGTTATAGTAGCCTGAGCTGAATAAGACAATGGCCTATAATCAAGAGGGAAAATAGTCAACCAATCAAATTATTCAGGTGCACAGGTGACCTAGAGATTGAAATTGGCAGGCAAAGAATTAAAAATAACTCATAATCATGACAAAAATAATTTACAGGAAAAAGTAGATATAATGGTGAAAGATATGGGAAATTTCTAGGGAGTATATATGGTAGAGGATATAGGAGAAATATGAAATCCCAGGGAAAAAATGGAAAAGTATTTTAAGAGACATATTAACCAAAAGCAACTTATGAATCTTGTTTGGATCCTAATTTAAATAAATCAACTGTTTAAAAAAATTGGACAATCAGAGATATTTGAATATTAACAGGATGTTAATATTAAGGATTTTTTTTTTAGATGCGTTACAGATACCGTGGTTACACATACACACACACACACACACACACACACACGAGTCCTCATCTTTTAGAGATACATGCTTAAAATATTACTGATTGAATGATGGAATTATTTCCTTTAAAATAATCAAGCAGTGGGGGAGGAAGGCAGATGTTAGTGGAAACTGGGGTAACAAATGAAGTAACACTGGGCATATGTAGATAATTGTTGAAATGAGCAACGGGTACAGGAGGATGCTATCATGTTCTCTCTGCTTTTGTGTATGCTTGAAAAGACCATAATAAAATATTAAGGAAGAAAAGGAGAGAAGGCAGGAGAGAGGAAAATGAATCCTTCCTCTCCAACTTGCAACTCGTGTTCACTCCAGTCTCTGAGCCAATCTTGGGCAAGGCAATCTCTGGTCTGTCAATGGTGGGCTTTGGAATTAGATCATCCCTTCCTAAGCAGGCATCAAGCAATCTGCCAGTAATGGCTACTAAAGTAAGTTTGATCTGCATTTTCCAAACCAAATTTCTCTGCTGCACTTCAGAGGTGGGACCCAGTGCTTCCAACAAACCTCTAAGTCCAAGCGTTGCTTCCCAAGTCCTAGCTCTCTCTCCTCTGTGCTCGTTTTGGTCCCTAGTACCATGTGTCTGATCACTATTCCTGACTACTAGAACTTGGGCCTATGAACTGATCTTGTCAGGTATGAACACATCTCCTAAGAGATAACTTCCTGAATTCCTTACTGCTGGGATCTGCCCATCTGATTGAAGCCCTGGAACGAATGTGGGTGTTGTTTCTTCTCTATCTAGCTGCTTCTCCAAGGCTGGCATCTGTATATGTGGGGGGTCATTTCCTTCCAAATCTATCGGCCAAAGTACATCAACCTGAATCTCTTTGTTTATCTCAATGAGGAGAAGGCGTTTGCCAAGGCATTAACAGTCCCAGGGCAGTAAAGCAGACTGGTTTTAGGAAAGCAGAGGCATACCCCACAAATGCCGGATAAGGAATCTTCCACCAGGCAATGCAAACATGAATATACCAAGTGCTCTTCAAAGAACTGGTACATACGAGACGATGATCTTGTGACAAACTGGGATTCAAAGTTTGGTTGTCTCATCTGTTTGCTATGAAATATGAGATGCAAAATCCCTTTGTCAGATTCTAACTTGAACTTCGTTGCCGGTGTCAGCAGAAACAGTCATAGGAATGGTTTTTTGAAAGACCAAAAGTGAATACAGAGCCGTGTTTTTTAAGCTTGGGAGTTATCAGCAAAATCATGTTCCCTCAAAATGAAAATCTTGGTCCCACTTAGAAATGACCACTCCGGTTTCCCACCCATCCTTTCAGGTCTAAGTCTTGCAACTGAGGATTTAATAAGTAGTAAAAGCAGCTTCTCTGAGGAAAGTCAGTCCTCAGTAGAGCTTGGATATTTCTTTGGAGCCCCAGAATACTAAGACTCAACGAATTTTAATCATGTCTGAACTTTATACCGACATAAGTGGCTTGCCTTCATAAAGTCAGCCAGTGCTGCTCAGTTTAATCTCTTTACAATTCTTTGGCACCAATTTTGGCACAAAGCTCTGCTAAGGCTGTTTGCTGACTTGAGCGTGGAGCAGAATTTCCCCTTTTTAGGTCACAAACCAAAGTAGGCACTCATCACAGCATCTCTCTCCACTGTGTCGATTTTAAACATCCTCATTAACAACATTCATGAAACGTTGGCAAGGTGACTGGCTATCTTGAGTTGCTCCTGCTATCCACGGAATTTCATAAGATTGAAACACAGGGACAAACTTGCCCGTAGGCTAGGGTTATAAAACACATCCATAGCCACCTCTTCTAAACACAGCTGAATTAAGAATCTCAGGATGAGGGTCATAGTGGATTGTCTGGTGACCCACCAGGGTGCAGACAAGCCCACAGAGAGGAGTTTGCTGTGATGGTTTCTTGAGCAGTGTCTGGCTACTCCCTTGCTGTCTCACCACCTGAAGACTTTGTCCCCGTGCCAAAGAATTGTAAAGAGATTAAACTTTGGGGGTGGCATGGGACCTTCTGTGCTTGGAGGGACAAATCTCTCCTGGGCTTATGGCCTCCTTGGGAGTCAGAGCACTGGATCAGGATCACATCAGAGTGAGTTTGGTTTCCTACTGGCCAAAACTCCAAGACTACTTAACTGTATTTGCCCTGGCCTTCCCCCTCCCTACCAGCCACTCTACCCCACTGTGTGTCCCTGGCCATTAGGTACACACATTTGCCTGCAGTTAGGTCACCCATCGTCTACTCCCATTACAGCATACCTTTTGAGCGGTTTCCTTTGTTCTTTACTCTGAAAACTGCTCATCCTTCACCCCTCCCATAGCCCCCCATCCCCTACCGTCTGAGTGGTCTTGGCCCACCACACCACCTACCTCCTAGGCCTTGCTAATTGGACTAGGAACTGGGTCAATCAGAATTTCTCTTTTGATATTTGATAGGGGCACTGGAAGTCAATCAAGGAAGTGCCAAGCGGAGAGAAGTAGGGGCCGGGATCTGTGGCAGAGAAACCCAAAGCCTGTGCAGACTGGACTTAGGGAGAGGCAGAACTAGGAGCCCAGCAAAAGGGAACATCCTCAGGCCAGGGTGATGGCGGCTGAGAAGCAGGGTTGAGAAGAGTTGCTACAGCTCAGAGCTCAGTCTGCTCAGCAAATGTCTCTTTCTAAAAATTTATTTGTTTGTTTGTTTGTTTATGAGACAGACTCTTGTCTGTCACCCGGACTGGAGTACAGTGGATCACAGTTCACTGCAGCTTTGACCTCCTGGGTTCAAACCATCCTCCCGTCTCAGCCCTCCTAGTAGCTAAGACTACCAGCATGAGCCACTGCAACTGGTTACCCTTTTCTGAGTGAGTTTCTTTTTCTTTTTTTTGAGTTGGAGTCTCACTCTGTCGCCCAGGCTGGAGGGCAGTAGCACGCTCCCGGCCACCGCAGCCTCAACCTGTTGGACTCCGGCGATCCTTCCACCTCAGCCTTCCAAGTAGCTGGAACTACAGGCGCGCGCTACCACGCCCGGCTGATTTTTTGATTTATTGTAGAGATGAGGTCTCGCCAAGTTGCCCAAGCGGGTCTCGAACCCGCAGGCTCAGGCATTCCACTCACCTCAGCCTCCCAAAGGTGCGGGATTACAGGCGGAGCCACCAAGCCCGGCTGAGTTTCTCTTTCTTGCAAGCTAACATTTCCTGACTGAAACCACCCTCAAAAGTTGCCCATGACCCCTAGACCCTGGCCTTGTCTCAGTCCCCATTCTCCTTCAGCCTCTCTGCAGCATCTGACACCGTCACCCCCACCTTCCTCCTCTAGTCTATGACTTTTCTAACAAGGTACTATACAATTCTGCTCTCTTTTTCTTTTCCAGTTCCTCCTCCCACCTTCTCAGTAAATCCAGTCATGAGCTTCAGGATTTGGTCTTCTAGCCTGGCCTTCTCCTTGGAGAACTCATGGATTCCCATGCCTCTACTGAGTTGAGGGAGAAGGCTCTAAATCTAGACCGCCTGCCCTGAGGTCTCACTGCTACCCCTACTGTATTTTTTAACTCTCCCATCAATATCTCTAGGTAGATGATTCAGTCTCCTGAAATGTAAAGTCACCAGCTTTACCCTCAAGTCAAGCCCTCCATTTGGTTTAGAGGACCTCATTCCTTCAGTCATACGACCTGGGGCCACTACAGCAACTCTGCACCTCACAGTGACTGCCCACTTGGCATCTGCCTCCCCACGAGACTGGGAGCCCCATGAGGGTAGGGATTATGTCAGTGTGGCATACAACTATCCCCTTGGTCTCAGGATCTGGTACATCAAGTACATGGGTGTCTTGATAAATGTTTGCTGAGGCTGGGCTCAGTGGCTCAGTCTGTAATCCCAGCACTTTGGGAGGCCGAGGCGAGTCGATTGCCTGAGCCTGCAGGTTTGAGACCAGTCTGGGCAACTTGGTGAGACCTTGTCTCTACAATAAATAAAAAATTAGCCGGGCATGGTAGCATATGCCTGTAGTTCTGGTTACTTGGAAGGCTGAGGCAGAAGGATCACCTGAGCCAAGCAGGTCAATGTTGGGGTGGCCATGAGCGTTCCAATGCACTCCAGCCTGGGCGAAGGAGTGAGACTCCAACTAAAACCAAATAAAATCAAATAAAAGTTTGCTGAATAAAATGAAAAACGGTTATTTTTTTCCCTCTACTGCATTCCTCTTATCTCTCCATATACAATCACTCACCTAAGCCCTCTGGATTCCTTCCTCCCAATTGTCTCCTTCTCACCATACCTTGTGCTTCAGGACCAGACCCCTGGCTACCCAGTGGAGCTACTGCGGAAGTTGGTCTCCCTCCCTCAATGCATACCTGATGAGTTGGATTCTAGGAAGATGTTTGCAATGGAGTTTTAGGTCTCCCCAGGTCCCCTCAGATAAATAGAGAAACTAGATAGAAAGCCCCAAACCTATGAACAACATTTATGACAAAACTAGAGAATAAGATATCTCTTTAACCTACCTAGTATCGGTATTTGTGCAGGAGGAAGCAGAGGGAAGGAACAGGGCACAGTTAGCTTGACCTGAGAACAGGAAAACTCCCCCAGAGGGTACAGGTATTCACCAGAAAGGGCTGACTTGGAAGCAGCAGCTGTAACTGGGAGGTGTTTTGCCACCAACACACACACATAAACAGATACTACACAATAGAGTATAGATGGTGTAAGTGGGATAAAGAATTCCAGTCTGGGTATTTGTGTTTTATGGAGGATGGTATGAAACAATGTGTATACACACACACACTCAACTGTGATCAACTAAACTGTAGGATTCTCTTACGAGGCTTAGAATTCTGCCTGGCTTCAGCTTTAACCTGATGATTCAGTTAGGACGAACACCAAGTCAAACTCAGAAACACAGCTTGTGTCAAGATCACATGGCAGCTCAAGTTGGCAGCCGCAATGTCAGAAACAGGTCTGGAAAGAGTACTTGTGAGAGTCTAGAGAAATACCTGTACAAACACGTCAAGGTCAACACAATCACGGGTTTTTCAATAACTTTCTCCTACAAAGTCTGGGCATATTAGGACTTTAGAGGCTCTTTTAAATCATCATTCCACAGAATCACAAACACTTGAAAATACAATGTATGATGGGCAGAATCATAACAGAGGCCAGAAGACACTTCAGTAATCATCTAGTCCAATTCTCATTCTACAAATGAAGAGACTAGCTCTAGATGACTGGGCCCATAATCTATCAGAAGTCATCAGTGATGTTTTAGAAAGAAAAAGTCCTCTTCACTTGATGTAAGAGACTAGGCAGGAGGAGCACAGATGGGCCTTTAATTTCACTTTATAAGGAAAAAGAGGAAGACAGAAAAAAATGCTTTGATCCCTCTAGTCTCAGTAGTCTAAAACGACTTGTTGCTCAAAGGAATAAGCCACCATTACCAGTCTGCGACTTACCTGGCGTCCTCCCAGCACGAAGAGCAGAGATGGGGAAAAGGCCCTCTCCTCCTGAGGTTGCTTTTCAGCACTGCCCTCCGTCCGCTGTCTGTGTTCCCCAGGATCACATGGAATGGTTCTATAAATGTGCATTGGCTTAAGGTTGGGAACGCTGGCCTGTGATGCAGCAGCGTGTAAGCAATCTGACCCGGGCCAAGCGGCAGCTTTCCAGAAGGCTCTGCAGCCTAGAGGGAGAGGGTAACAAGGAGCAGGAGCCGGCAGGTACAACCAGCCTCTGGCTCTCTGCGTTTCTCATTGTAAGTTCATGTCAACTACCTTGGGCTGCAATTTAATTTACTTGAAGCAGTTCTATATTTTGGCTGGGAGCAGGCAGTTTTCAAAACAAAGCAGCCTAAAAAAAAAGTAGTGCTTCTAGTAAATGGGGACAGGTCATGGTCAGCCTCAACTGTCCTCATAGTATGGAGTAGTCCTTTCTAAAAAGGCCAATATGTTCCCTTCAGAAAGGGAGAGTAAGCAGCTACTGTTAGACCAGGTTTACATAGTAAGCTACCTAAAGTTCCATCAGTATTTAATGAATTAAAGGTGCAACCGTCTTGGTGCAATGGCTCATACTCATAATCTCAGCACTTTGGGAGACCCAGGTGAGAGGATTGCTTGAGCTCAGGAGTTTAAGACCAGCCTGGGCAACATAGTGAGACCTCATCTCTAAAAAAATTTTTTAAGTATCCAGGTGTGGTGGAGCGTGCCTGTAGTCCCAGCTACTCAGGAGGCTGAAGTGAAAGGAAAGCTTGAGTCTAGGAATTAGAGGCTGCAGTGAGCCATGGTCGTGCCACCGCACTCCAATCTGGGCAGTAGAGTGAGACTCCGACTCAAATAAAAATTTAAAAAGTTGCAACCATACAATGGGAAAATAAGCAGCTGTAGAAAGGGTGGGGAGCTCTTTATCTACCAATATATTGATATATTTTTTCAAGAAACACGTATACCAAGTAAAAAAATTAAGGTACAGAACAGTGTGTATGATACGCTATCATTGTATGACAAAAAAGAGAGGGTATAAATGTATGTGAAGCCGGGTGCGGTGGCTCACGCCTATAATCCCAGCACTCTGGGAGCCCCAGGTGAGAGGATTGCCTGAGCTCATGGGTTCAAGACCAGCCTGGGCAACTTGGTGAGATCTCGTATCTACAATAAATAAAAATATTAGCCAGGCGTGGTGGTGCGTGACGGTAGTTCCAGCTACTTGGAAGGCTAAGGTGGAAGGTTCAACTGAGGCCAGCAGGCTGAGGCTGCAGTGGCAGTCAGCGTGCCACTCCATTTGCAGCTTAGGCAACAGAGTGAGACTTCAACTCAAAACAAAACAAAAAAAGAAATGTATGTGCATATACTATATTATATTGTATATAAAGGTTATGATCTAAGTATAACCATACAATATACTATAATAGATAAACAACTCTTTCTGGAAATTCCTGCAAGAAACTAGTGACAATGGGTGGTCTGGGAAACAGAAAAATAGGAAGATTTTCTCCTCTCATATTTTCTTTTCTAGTCTAGGAGTTTTATCTCATGCAAATACACTAATTTTTCAAAGAAAATTTAAAAGGTAATCAAATTTTCATCAGAAATATTTAATTTTCAAATTATTCTACTATTCAGAGTGCTAAATGTAATAGATTGCAACTCTTTTTTTCCAAATATTTAGAAGTTTTGATTTAATTGTCTTCCTTAAGAAGATGGACTTTTGTGATAACTAAAACCCTGTAATACTTCCAAGGGCCTCCCAGTTTTGAATGAGGAGTCTGAGGGCTGGATGCTTAGTCCTGATTCAGTTTTTTTTTTTTTTTTTTTGAGTTGGAGTCTCACTCTGTTGCCCAGGCTGGAGGGCGGTGGCACGCTCCCAGCTACTGCAGCCTCAACCTCCTAGGCTCAGGCGATCCTTCCGCCTCAGCCTTCCAATTAGCCGGAACTACAGGCTTGCGCTACCACGCCTCACGAATTTTTTGATTTATTGTAGAGATGAGGTCTTGCCAAGTTGCCCAGGCTGCTCTCGAACCCATGGGCTCAGGCAATCCTCTCACCTCGGCCTCCCAAAGGGCTGGGATTATAGGCGTGAGCCACCATGCCCAGCCCAGATTCAGCTATTTTCTAGCAGTGACTTGGATTGATGGCTCAAACACGAAGTGCCTCCATTGCACCAGGTATAAAATGGCAATGATCTCCCACCTTACCTCCTTCACAGGCCCAGCATGACCTCAGTAAGATGATGTGTATAAAAACCCTCCATAAACAGAAAATCCCTATTGAGAATTGAGCTGTCCAATCATATTTAGTAATGTCTGTGGAAGTTCCTGTGTAATTCAACATTCAAATAATTTAAGTCAAATTTTCCTGTAGAAACATGCTTTTTTAAGTAAAGTGAAGGAAATATCTCCAGAGGACCCATATCTATCACCATCATGGTGTATTTTTGCCTTATCGCTTTTTCAGCTCTTAAAAGTATTTTTTTTTTTTTTTTGAGTTGGAGTCTCACTCTGTCGCCCAGGCTGGCAGCCTCGACCCGCTGGACTTCGGCGATCCTTCTGCCTCAACCTTCCAAGTAGCTGGAACTACAGCCGTGAACCACCAAGCCCGGCTAATTTTTTGATTTATTGTAGAGATGAGGGCTCGCCAAGTTGCCCAGGCGGGTCTCGAACCCGCGGGCTCAGGCAATCCACTCACCTCAGCCTCCCCAGGCGCAGGATTACAGGCTGAGCCACTAAGCCCGGCTATTTTTTTTTTTTTAGTCAGAGTCTCACTCTGTCACCCAAGGCCCCGGCTGGAGTGCAGTGGCACACTCAGGGTCATGCCAGTGTTGACCCGCTGGACTCTGGCGATCCTTCCACCTTAGCCTTCCAAGTAGCCGAAACTACAGGCGCGCACTACCACACCCGGCTAATTTTTAAATTTATTGTAGAGATGAGGTCTTGTTAAGTTGTCTAGGCTAGTCTCGAATGGGCTCAGGCAATCCACTCGCCTCGGCCTTCCAAAGTGCTGGGATTACAGGTTGAGCCACCGAGCCTGGCCTTCTTTTGGTGCTTTTTGTAACTTATCTGTTGAATTCCAGCATTCTCTCTTTGATAATGTATCCAAAGTGCTACTGTCTATACACTGTTTCGGTTCTTCTACGAGGAGGAAGCAGGCATGAAATGTTTCTAGACAGCCATCTTGAAGCCCCTTTTTGAATCAAATGTTAACACTACTTTCACATGTCAGTGGCTCAATAGTGGCCAGCTCTACAGAGTCTAAGCTTCTTATTTTGAGGTATAGACCCCCGTGACTTATATTTCCCTATATAACCAAATTCATGTTGGGTTCTCACCAGCTACTTTAATCCCCAGCTTCCCTGACACTTTGTGTCTCCATGTTTTCTCCTCCTCTTCCCCTTTTCTGCCTGCTGAATATCTATTTAGCAATTGAACAAACAAAAAAAGGTCGGATATGACCTATCCCAGAAAAAATTAACCAGTTTTTCCTTCATACTACCATATTATATAAAATCTAAAGCACACTATTTTTTCCCTTTACATCTTATTTTGGAAATCAGGACGCTTTATCATCGCTGATATCTTACAATCACTGGTAGCCAGGCAGCAGTTATGTCATGGCTGTTGTTTTATGCACATACTCAAAGTTTGTTATTATTCATGGAGCACTGCTGAGCAACTGCAAACTCTCATTGTCGGCAAACTTTAAGGATGCCATTCAAAGAAGGATTATGAGTCTTAATGGCTTGACAATCTTTTGTTGACACCTTCGTCATAAAGTCAAGAAAGTGCCATCATCAGAACTTGAAGAGAGTTTCAGAAAGAGGATCAGCAACTTGAAAGAAAATTCTAAAGACATGAGTGAAGCACTCTTTCAAGAATTGCTACACCACCAATGTTCTTGAAGGCACAGAAGACTCAACTATGTGGAAAGAAATAGGCATGAAAAACTGACTCAAAAAGTGATATTCAAAAGACAAATTCTGAATATGAGGAAGTTTCAAGAGCATCTTAACCGATTTATTTTCTTCATATTTTTCTTTTAATGTATATATGCTATGATAAAAATCTACATTTAAATAACGTTTAACAGTTTCTCTGAATAAGTATAAGAAAGAGTCTAGTAATAACAAAGCATTGTGTTATGGTTTAAGTGGCAGTGCTTTTCTTTCTTAATGATACATAAAATTATGGTACATTTCATAATCCATGATATCTCAGATTTGATGAAATACAGTATTTTTGCATATTCTATGTTGTACCTTTCCTTCAGTATTTTATTTGAAATCTATTAGCTGTAAGCTTCCCAAAGCCAGGTGATGTTGTATATCCATAATCTTCCTGCACAAAGCACAGAGTCCATATGTAGAAGACTTTTATACATATTTCTTTAAATAAATCAAACAAAAATGTAATGGAAATCAAAAGCTGACAAAGTCACAATTAAAAAGATCAGATGGGTCAGCAACAGTCCTAGATCAAATATGCTCCATACATGAAACCTCCGTGGCTAACCCCTCCCATTGTGTCTTTGTTGAGATTGGCAGAACACACCCACACTCCAGAACACCTAACTCTAAGACTGACTCCGAGGAGGGTCCGGTAGTGACTATGACAGAGTGTATGTAAGAGAGGTGTTGCAACCTAGGAATCCAATGTTAATGGCTATGCAGCCAAGTGGCAGTGATAGATGATCTGGGACCAGTTGGGAAGAAGGATAGTTCAGAGAAAAGCTGAGCTTATGTATATGGTCTTCAAACTTTTTTTTTTTTTTTTTTTGCTTATGGCCCTCCCACACATTTAATTGATATCCAAGATTTTTCATCATAAATTAAATAATTGGAAAAAATGAAACTTTTAGTGTTTTGCAAATACTGACATTTAAATATAAAACTGCTATATCATTCTTTTTAAAGTTATCCAATGAGATCCAAATACCACGATGATTTAATACCTACTATTATCCATTTAAAAAATATATGATTAAGTTTTTCTTTAAATTAAAAAAAAATTTACAGCTGTCCTTTGTCTCCTTGAACAGGAGTTTCCAATTTCAGGAAGGTACAGCATACTAAAAAGACTCTATTAAGACTTATTAAATGACAATTAATTGTATACCCATTAGTTTTAAAATGTAGAGGCATCCTGTTTGCCCACACCCAGTATATAGTCAGAAAAGTTAGGGAAAGTAAAATATTGTTAGTTTTATTACACTTACCAGTATAACATGTTTGGTAAAACACTTTCATTTTATAATGTGGCTTAAACAGTTTTTCATCTAAAGCTTACAGTAGAAAATTTAACTCAACAGAAAGCCTACTTAGAAAGGACACATTGTCAAAGCAATTAACCAAATGTCTGACTTCATTAAATAATTTTTAAAACTTATTTTGAGATAATCATAGATTCACAGAATATTGCAAAATGGGTAATATCTCATGTATGCTTTACTCAGTTTTTCCCAATAGTTAACATCTTACACATCAAAATTAGGAAATGGACATTGATGTAATATGTGTGTATAGTTCCATGCATTTTTATCATATGCATATTTTCAAGGAACCAGCACTACAATCAAGATGTAGAACTGTTCTATGCCACAAAGATCTTCTTTCTGCTACCCTTTTGTGTTCACACCCACCCTTCTCCCTAGTGCCATCTTTAACATCTTTGACTTAGCCTGTCATTTAATTTTTTGTTTTCCGCTTGTTCTGTGTGTGTGTGTGTGTGTGTGTGTGTGTGTGTGTGTGTGTGTGTTCCCTTTTCGCATTCTTTTTTTTCCCTTTCCTGTGGATTACTTAAACACAGTTTAGATTTTATTTTGATTTATCTGTAGTGCATATGAGTATATATTTTTCTGTAGATTTTTTTTAAGTGGTTACTCTAGGTATTGCATAACTTATTGCAGTCTACTGGTATTGACATTTTACCAGTTTGAGTGAACCATAGAAACTGACTTCCCTTTAAACCTCTTTAGCCTTTTCCATTTGCAATATAATCATCTTAAATATTTCTTCTATGTAGATGTGTATGTTGAGAACTACCTCATACAATGTTATAATTCTTGCTTTGTTTTGCCATCAAACATAATTTAGAAAACTTAGAGGGATAGGGAAGTCTATTGTATTTACTCGTGTTCTTTCCATCGTTCTTTCTCTTAATTCCCTTTAAAATTATTTTTATTATTTTGAGACAGGGTGGAGTGCAATGGTGGGATAAAAGTTTACTGAAGACTCAAACACCTGGGCTCAAGGAATCCTCTCATCTCAACCTCCTAAGTAGTTTGGATTACAGGTGCTTGCCACCATGCCTGAATAATTTTAAAAATTGTAGATAGAGGGTCTCACTGTGTTGCCCAGGTTGATCCTCCTGCCTTGGCCTTCCAAAGTGCTGGAATTACAGGCATGAGCCATCGTGCCTGGCTATATTACTTTCTGTTTTAGGAAATTACTTTAGCTATTCTTTTAGGGTAGGACTAATATTCCTTCTTCTGAGAATGTCTTTGTTTTCTCTTCACCTCTGAAGGATGATTTTTGCTGGCTATAAGACGCCGGGTTAACAGTTCTGTTTTTTCAACCCTTGAAAGAAAAGGCATTTTTTCCTGGCCTTCATGTTTTCTGTTAAAAAAAGATCTGCTATTATTAGAATTTTTCCTTTATCGATAAGATGTTGGTCCTTTTTCCAGTTTTCCAATTTTTTTCTGTTTTTAGTTTTCAGAAGTTTAATTATGATGTGGCTTGGCATGGGTGTGTGGGTTTATTCTGTATGAGATTTGCTCAACTTTTTGAGTCTGTCAATTTATATTATTTTCCAGATTTGGGAAATTTCAGTCATTATTTCTTTGAATACTTTTTCAGCACTGCTCTCTTTCTTCGCTTGTCTTGGGACTCGGCATAAATGTTAGATATTTTTTGTGAAAGTCTCACAAATTCCTAAGGCTCTGTTCATTTTTTCCAGTCTTTATTTCTATTTTTCAGATTGGGTCGTTTCTATTGCTCCATCTCCCAGTTCACTGACTCTTCTTTCTGTAAGCTCCATTCTGCTGTTGAGTCCACACACTGAGCTTTTTATTTGAACTATTGCATTTTTTAGTTCTAAAATTTTCATGTGCTTCTTTATTATATCTTCTATTTCCTTGCTGACACTTCTATTTTTTTCATTTTTTGAAATCATATTCACGATTGCTCATTGAATCATTTTTATCATGGCTACTTTAGAATCTTTGCCAGATAATTTCACCATCTGTGCCATTTCTGAGGTTGAATGTTGATTACCTTAATTCATTCAAGTTAAGATTTTGCTGACTTTTGGTGTCCTTAGTGATTTTTTTTATTGTAGCCTGGACATTTTGAGTATTATGTTATGAGACTCTAGATTTTATATACATATATTTTTTGGAAGGTTTCTTTTGACATCTTGTAGGTGGGAGAAGGTGGGTGCCACATAGCTGATGTTAGGTGGGGGTAACTGTCCAAGTTCCATTAACACCCTGGGGAAGGGTGCCCTGCTGGGAAGGGCTGAAAAGTTTCATCTCCCCATGTGGCCTCCATTGACACCCTGGGAGACAGAGGGAGCTCTTGTTACCACTGGGTAGCGGTAAAAGTCCTGGCTTCCCAATTGGTCTTCTCTGACACCCTCCTAGCAGCAGGGAGGCACATCTTGTTATAGCCTGATGAACTAAAAGTTCAAGTTTTCTACTTGACTTTTGCTGGTGGGAGTGTGGCCTCTGTTTTTTCCATGGTGTATGGCCAGAGTGAGGCAGTTCCTGTCAAAGTTTTTCTTTCTTACTGGTCAGCTTTTTTTCTGATCCTCTGGCTACAACAAGAAGACGATTTGGGACTTTTTTCCTGTACCTGTTGGTGTTACAGATTTCTAGCTTCTGTAGTACCTTCTCTAGGGTATGTGCACAAGGCAAGCAGAAAACACACTGATGTGTTGCTTCTTGGGTTCAAAAGTGCCTCACAGGTCTACCTTCTCTTTACCTCTCAGAGTCTGCTTGCTTGTTTTTATCGAATGTCTAGGATTTACAGCTGTATTCATGAAGAACAGAGATGCAAGTCTACTCTTGTCCTAGAACTGGAAATCTTTCTGACTTAATTTTTAAATTAATATGTCAATAAGTGTGTTTTAAGGTATACAATAGAAACTGAAGAATATATTATGGAGTACATCTTATAAACATGACTACCAAAACAGTAAAATCAGAATATATGTGCATTAGATCTAATATAACTAATTTATTCCTTTTGTACTAAGGTATAAAAACAAGATAATTCAATATGTAGTTTTTCATTACTCAATATGTAACAGTGTAATATAATTAGGGAAAATTATGTTACCAACAAACTAGGGATTATAATAAAAGTCATGGCAATCCTTAGGTAAATGTGTGTACATGTATATATGTGTATGTGATGTTTATATATCATATTTTGGTTCTTGGCTTTTAGATATAATTAAATAACATCCAGGTATAAACATTAGAAATAACACCATTATTTTCGTTTGACACTATGAACAAAGTTCTTACATATAAAACAAAAGAGAAAGGCATATAAACTGCTAAAAATGAATTCATCTGGTAGCAGCTAGCATAATTTTATATTTTATTAATAAGTTTAATAATATTAAACTTTCCCGAAGATGAAGATTAGAATAAATATTTTAAGAAGTGACTAGATAAAATAGTTTTAACTACCTTATTTAATAACACACACCTAATCCTAAAATAAATTATGTAGAAGTTTATCTGAGTTTCATCTAAGCTATCTTAAAAAATTTGGAGTCCCAGGAAACATTCCACTTACATTTAAAAGATCCATATCACTATCCCATACTGTTTTGGTTGATGGAAGCTGCTTTCTTTGGATGGTGGAAGTTTTTTTTTTTTTTGTAATGTGTCCTAGGGATGAGCTTGAGATTGACTGAAAAAGAAGTTCTTACATTTAAATACATTAAAAGGATCATTTTTAGTGTTTCGTGTTTCCCACAGATGCTCTTTTTACCTTGCTCTCAACAGATTCTTCCTCATAAATAATGAATTCTTTGATAATAGAAGAGAAGAGGAAAAGTCATTAAACAAAAGTTATGATTACTCCCACTTAATTTATTTTTTTAACCATTAACCCTACTTTAGTGCATATTTGAATTTAAAATATCCAACAGGAATCCAAATTTCTCTCTCTTTTTTTTGCCCAAAGGACACACTTCTAAGTTTTAATGCCCAACTTCATCTTTATTAGGAAACAAGAAGGAATGATAGGAAGCCCTAAGAACTTATACTGTCATGGAGTAGTCATGAAAAAAAGTACTTTCACCTTTTTTAAGGGAGGATCCTGACAATTTTTACACAAGGATGGAGGGTGAAGCAACGGCTCATTTTTGGTAAAGAAAGGGTTATTGCTGAACACACGTGTATGCTTGGGCAAATCTTATTTAGGAAACGATAAGGAGATTTTAAATCTGGAAATGGATTCCCTGAAACTGTAGGAATTCTCATACCCTTGGAATGTCTTTTTATTTTTCCAGGGCTGTGAGCACCTCTGTTTGATAATCACCACACAGATCATTGCTCTAGCATATGGATTTCGGGGGCATGAGAGGGAACACTTAGGAGCACTAAGGCCATCTGTGCTCGATGAAAACATTAACATGCAAGTTGTGAGTAAGACCTGAATGCCTGCTGAGTTTGAAAACTTACAGTTGCCTTTTTTCACATTGGTTAGAATGAGCATATATTCCCTTTCTGTGACTCTTCTCATCGAAGTTCCGTGGGGGTAAATCACCCATCAACAGAGGTTTTAAAATTAGCTGTAAGGGTGCAAAGGTCACTAACTGGATTAATTAGAATGAAGAAGCTCTCTCAGGGCTAGAAATACTGCACTATACTTCCTTTCTTATGCGAAGACTTCAGGTTTTGTTGACCACATTGGCATTTTTGAAGAAAGGAGACATAAGAACTTGTAGGTTGTTTTTCCAACAGTTAGAGAAATGCTTTAGGACTTTTGCCATTGGAATTAAGACCTATTAGTTAGGGATTACTAAAATTGCAAAAACCTGAGGCTGGGAAGTTGATGATGTCACATCCTGGAGTAGGAAAGACTGAATTGATAACATCGTTGTTTCTGTTTCCTGAAAACCAGAGTAGAAATAAGTTTGTATTTTGGGACCCACAGGCATTTTTTCAGCCTCCCAGACTTCCAAATCCCCGCTCATCAGTGCCAGCCAGGTCCAGTGTGGCTAGCTTGCAAATTGACGTTTTCTTCCTTTGCGAAGTTTTATGAAAAGACCAATGAATCATCTGAAGGGGATACAGGAAGGAAGTTACAGGGAGTGCAGACCAGGCAGCCAAGGGCTTGATGGTTATCACTGAAGATGGAGACTTTGGCAGACAGAACTCCACCTCTGGAAGAGAAACTGTGCACCGAGTGTGAGTGAGCCGTGTGTCCAGTTGTCATCTCTAACTGCCCCGTTCTGTTTCCCATGAAAGAGGATCACTCATAGGAGCAGTATTTCTGCCTGCCCTGATGAATTCCCTGGAAGCAAGAAGATGACATCCTTGATGCTTTTGTTTAAACATGCCCGGGGCCTATATTTCCAATTTGTGAGGTTTTTCATTAAAAATTTCTTTGAATAAACTATAATTAATTTATGCTGGAAGAACAAGGCAACATAAATTGTGCTGTTTTCACATGTTATGGCTGAGTGAATTGACTCTAATCAGTAAATCTGTACATTTGAGTTTTATTTTCTGGATCTTTTCTCTGTAAATCCAAAGGAATCATGAGCTTAGAATGGAGGGTTTATAGAGATATCTTTTAATGGACTTAATGTAAAGCACCAAGAAAGTTTATAATAATTTTAATTGATAATGAGGAGGCAGAGGAGCAGAACAGAAGATAGTTTCTCAGTGTTTGGAGACCTTGAATTTATTGTTTCCTTTGCAAAGTCTATTAGTCACCCCTGACAAGAAGCCTGCAATTTCAGGTGTTTGCAGTTTCCTGACCCTTCCCAGCTACTCTCTGTGGGCTCTTTATCCAGCCTGGCTGCTGGAGGCTGTGGCTGTTTTATATTCATTATTTGATTAAAGACTCAACAACTTTATTAAGGAGGTCTCTTCCTCATTTCGCAGCTGGGAGGTTCAGAGAGGAAAGTGTTTGCCCATGGGACGCAGCTGTAGTCACTCCTAAATTTGGATCGACCCGGATCTGCTCGGCTCTACAGGACATGCCCTTTCTGCTACACTTTTCTCATCCCAGCCACCAAATCAAAGGGGAGAGTGGACACAGGTAAAGGTTCTCAGGAGCTGAGAGTTTGTGTCAAACAGGGTGAGCACAGGCAGATCTCCAGGAAGATTCTCCCAGGCTGCTGAACAGCAAACCTCGGTTGGCTCCCAAAGTTTCGTCTTGGAGAAGCAGGTAGAACTCTCAGGACTTACATCCTAATTCTAGGCCTCCCACCCATCCTTTAGAGCTCAGCCAACACTTGCTCCCTCAAGAAAACCTTCTCTGACATCTCTCTGAACTGGATTTCCATATCATAACACGTCATAAATCATGCTTATCTGTGGCCTCCATTAGGCAGTGAGATTTTTAATTGCATTGTTTATTGTTTTCTCAGTACCTAGCAAAACATCTGGAGTGTAAATATTTGTTCAATAAATGAAGCATATCACTAGCTCCCTGAGTGACTTGGGGAAACGACACGAGTCTAGGTCTCAGTTTCCCCTAATGAAAAGTGAGGAGGGACTCTATCTTTCTCCCATTGTTTCTCAGGTCCCAAAGTTCATGCTCAATATACAGAGAGTGCCAAAAACCAAAACCAAAACCAAAACCAAAACAAGTACATGCATCTTAAGAAAGGAAAAATCTGTATTAAAATCGTGATACTCAATATATCCTGGATAACAAAAGATGAATACGAGTCACGCTTGACTCCTTTAATTACAAGAGGTGCTCCAAGTGTTTCTCATCAGTGTCCAGATATTTCTGATTGTGGCAGACTACTGCAGGTGTGTGAGGCCTCTCAGATCTTCCCTGGTGCACATCACACACAGTACCATGTGTCTCAAACTTATCACGAATGTGTGCAATTGTTAGGCGTGTCGGAGGTTCTGTGGCGTACTCATGCCTCCATTGTCATTGTGCTTCCACAATGTTCTCAAATTTCAAATACTACTTCAAAATGGTCTTGCGCTCCTGGAACGACAACTGTACTTCTGCCATTTTCTTTGACTGCCGTGCCTGTCACATGGTGATGCTAGCATTCATTTGACTAATGCCATCTTTTGAGCAAATGTCATACTACACACCGCTACCGTAATTCAATTCAACTTCGGAAAGCAATACATAGATAACATCTCTTAAAATGTGTGTACTTTTTTTGGCACCCCCCAGTATAGCCACTGAATGGATGGATAAATCTACATCGTCGATATGATCACGTGGCCTTGGAAAGGCAGAATTCGATGTCGACATCTGGCTCTGAGACAAAGTCAAAATGCTCCATAGCTACCGTCACTTAAGGTTACTTAGATGGTATGGGAAAAGCCTCAGTTCCACCCTGAGACATAGAAATGTACGCCTCTAGTAACTTTCAATATTCCGTTGACATTCCAAGGATCTCAGAAGTGGAGTGATTTCTCCAGCGTCCTTTTGGCAGGAAGTGGCAGAACTCAAACTAGGTCCCAGGCCTCCTGATTCAAGTCTAATGTACTTTCAATCCGCTATGCTGCTTCAGTAAGTCAATGATGTTTGCTCACCAAGACTAGTATCCTGAAAGTATACATCACTGACTACACATAAAAATGATTGACTGTAAGACCATTACCAATGCTGAAACAACAATGGCAGACACATGTTCTGCCCTTCACAGAACGTAATTATAACAATGATGCTGAGGCAACAGCATGCTCACTGGGACTCACAGTTATGCAGCACCTTTGTTTAATAACATTGAAACTCCCCTTGGGAACCAGGAACCTTTCCTGACCTCCTTCAAGAGGATCTCTAAACTATTGCGTTATATCAATCAATATATCTGTGTATTTTCTCTTCAGACTGTCAGTTTCCTCAAGGCCATGAGTGTCTTTTTTGAAAATCTATGCCTACTAAATTAACTGTCACACTGGGACAACCACTCATAGATGCTGGATAAATGAAAGGGCCTAGAAACTGAGGTGACTGGTCTAGATTGAGTTAATAGTGACGCAAGTTAAATAAACATCTTATTTTTGAAATAAAACAAAACCTTAAATGACTTTGCTAATGACAGGCAACCCAGAAATGCCAGTTTCTCTCACTGTTGGGGCCTCCTCCAGGGCTGCCGGACTTGACTCCTCAAGACCGTGGCTTCCTCTGTTGCGATTCTGTGGGTCCAATCTTCCCTGCTTCATCAACTGTCAAGCTGCTTTCCTTCTCACGCAGCCTAACACGCAATTTTAATAATGCATTTGTTGTACAATGTGGTCCTCTTAAATCTAGTTCTGATGGCTGTTTGGAAGCACGATGTGCTTATATTCTTCACATTTTACTGTTGAGAAAAACTAAATCTGAATATTTCCCTATCGTTCTGATAAATTTCCATCATGGACCCTCATGTGAATAGTACAATTTAGCCAATGGCCTCTTATAGATAATAGGCCAATATATCAGAATTAAACAGAGCTGAGTCCATGCATCTTTTAAAATCATCAAATACAAAGTCCTCCTGGCCACATAAATATAAATGAAAGCTTGATTGTATCACAGTCTGCAGATGTGCAGTGCTTGTGATGATAGCCAACACGCCAGCATAAGCTATTGATTATTAAAGACAGATATGTATTTTTCCAGCAGAGTCTCCAGAGTTTGTACTCTTTAGTTTCCTCTTGTTGGCCACAATTTTCAAAATCCATGTTTTTGCCCACTCTCCACTGTGCAGGAGGGAGGGATCTTTCTTGAGGACCAGGACAGCACCCTGGATATCAGCCCAAGGTCTAGTGTGAGAAAAATGTGTTCTCCCCACACACTCCATGTGATGGCGCTGTGACCCCAGCACAGGAGACCACAGTCCGGGAACCTGGAGGAGTCCACACCCTGCTCGAATTCTGACACCAATTTCTCTGCAGTTGGTTTTTCTTTGGTCTTTTCCAGGAAAGCTCCTAAGTTTTTCAGATTTCCTTGTCATTTCTTCTCAAATGCAACACAAACAATAGGAGAGAGAATCCTTGAATGGTAAAGAACAAAGAGGGGGCGGGGTGGATTCTCACAGGTGTCTGACAGGTAGCCTTGGCAGAAAGGATGGCTCAGGAAGGCACACATTCTGGGTGACAATGGTTCCAGGATTTCTGCATCTTAAGCTGAACCATGTGAAACTAACAACAGTCAACTGTTCTTGACATATAAAAGGGGTTATTTAATGTGGTTCAACCTCAAAGAAGGGCTTAGGAGTAGCAAATTAGTTAGAGATGGGGACTTGGGAGACTTGTAATTGAGTTTGCAAAGAAAACCACCCAAAAAGAAAACACACATGTACACATGGTTTTACTTACATTAAAAAAAAACTATTTAAAGACAGGGCCTCACTCTTTTGCCCAGGTTGGAGTGCAGGGGTGTGATTATAGCTTACCGCAGACTCAACCTCCTGGCCTCAAGTGATTTTTCCATCTCAGCCTTCCAAGTAGCCGGGACTACAGGCATGCTCAGCCTCCCAAGTTGCTGGGACTTCAGGCATGCACCACCACACCCAGCTTATTATTTTATTTTATTTTTTGTGGAGATGAGATCTCACTATGTTGCCCAGACTGGGTCTCAAAACTCCTGGGCTCCGATGATTTTATTTACATTCTAAATTGTGTTTTTATGTGAATTACTTTAGGGAAACACCAATTGAGACTGTTGGGGGTGGGGTGAAGCAGAAACCATCTCTTTAGCCACTCCTTGACATCACCTATTCTAGGATTGGTAGAGAAAAAGCCAATGAACAAATGGCCCTGATATAACCCTCAAAAGTTAACACCATCAGATTGCTTTTATACAGTCTTTCCCTTCCTTCGTCTTTCTGGTTCTTCCTATCTTTCTTCCCTGAAGATGATGGAAAGAGGGAATTCACCAGGAATTAGAAACTGTCCCAAAATACATAAACTATAAATAGAGTCAAAATTCAGTGAAACAGAGCAGGCATATGAGTCATAAGCTGTGATTTTTACTAGTGTAAGTACTTGCTGAAGCACTTTTTACATACAAAGGAATGTATTTTGAAAATCAGAAGCCGGGCTTGGTGGCTCAGCCTGTAATCCCGCACTTTGGGAGGCCGAGGTGAGTGGATTGCCTGAGCCCAAGGGTTCGTGACCCGCCTGGGCAACTTGGCGAGACCTCATCTCTACAATAAATCAAAAATTAGCCGGGCGTGGTAGCGTGCGCCTGTAGTTCCAGCTACTTGGAAGGCAGAGGAGGAAGGATCGCCGGAGCCCAGCAGGTCGAGGCTCGGTGGCCGGGAGCGGCCACTGCACTCCAGTCTGGGTGACAGAGTGAGACTCCAACTCAAAAAAAAAAAAAAAAGAAAAGAAAAGAAAAGAAAATCAGAGAAAACATACTTCAGACACTCGATGCCAGAGGATACCAGTTCTATGCAGTGCAGGAATCCTGTCCAAATGGAGTAGAGGTGTGTGGCACTGGTAGAGTTTTCTGACTGCTCACTAGACTTTCTCTAGCCACTCCTTTTGCTTCTGGGGCTCCACTTGTATGTGTTTGTGTGTGTGCATGTGTATTTTCCAACCACGCCTTTTTTTATTCTCAGAAAATTGTCTTCCATTTTTGACCATTTCTAATCATATACAATTTGCCATAAATTGCTTTTTTTGGTACATTCCCATTTATGACTTAAAAAAACTTCACTGAAATTTAAAGCCATTTAAAATTTTTTCACTAAAACTACATTATTAGTAAAAACAGATCCTCAGTAGTTCATAGAAAACGTTTAAATCTGGGCTTCAAGGTTTTTGAAAGATATTGGATAAATGATTACTTTTAAATGTGTTACAAAAGACCAAAGTCTAAAAATACAATTTGTCAACATAAGTTAAAAAACGGTAAAACAAGAATATCAACAACAGCTATGAAAAAATATCCAAAGGGGTTAAAATTTTCACTTAAGATTGTTCTTGAAAATATAGGCCGGGCTCGGTGGCTCAGCCTGTAATCCTGTGCTTTGGGAGGCCAAGGTGAGTGAATTGCCTGAGCCCGCGGGTTCGAGACCCGCCTGGGCAACTCGGCGAGACCTCATCTCTACAATAAATCAAAAAATTAGCCAGGCATGGTAGTGTGTGTCTGTAGTTCCAGTTACTTGGAAGGCTAAGGTAGAAGGATCCCCGGAGCCCAGCAGGTCCAGGCTGCGGTGGCCGGGAGCATGCCACTACACTCCAGTTTGGGCGACAGAGTGAGACTCCAACTCAAAAAAAAAAAAAAAAAAGAAAACATACACTTAAACCTAACCCAATAAAGCAAATATAGATGTACGCAGACAGATTAAAAGTCTATCAAATGCTTGGTTAAAAATGTGGCTGCATAAGAAGGCTATGGGTGTGAAAGATTTTTATTTTGAAAGATACATGATCTTAGAAGCTGAAACTGAGAAAATTTGTAAAGATTGTACGGAGGAGTTTGCAAACACTTCCCCTGATACCCAAATACATAAATCTTTGCAGTGAAAGATCAAAGCTTGAACTCTCAAAATAAAGACAAATGAGAAAGATTGGTGTTTTTATGCTAGGAAGAATAATTTAATGTAATAGTTTCATTTTTTTTTTCTTTCTGCATGTGCCATTTTCTGTGGTGTAGTATGCCCAAGGGTTAACTAAGAAAAAGTTTGCTTTGGGAAATTTAGGTAGGAATTGAACTTCTTTCCATTTGGATAAGGAAATGAATGGTTGAAAATACAAACATGAGGAAGAAAGTGCGAGGTGAAGAAACAGAGGAAAGAATAAGGGGAAAGGAGAGGAAGAAGAAAAGAGAGAGGGAGAGTAAGGAAATAAGAAAGAGAAAAAGGGCTAATTGGAGTTGGGAGTGAGACAGAGAATTAGAGACCGCTGTCACTTTGGCTCTCGGAATCCTGCTAGTAGGCTGGAATGCCTCGCTTGGGCTTTTGAGGAATCCTGAGAATCATGTCCTTTGACCCCCAAACTGTCTGAAAAGGGTAAAGACAGAAAACCGCATGAATGCAAGATCCCAATAGCTACCTGGTTGAGAAATGAAAGATGATTGCTTTTTCATAAGGTCTGAGCTGGAGCCAGAGTTCACACAGCAAAGAATTTATTTCAAAGCAAATGACGCGAGCCAGTGTGTTCACGCCATGGGATTTCCTGGTCTTCCCGTGTAGCCTTCCCTGCTCCTATCCATAAGCAGCTAGCCTAATAGCACAGTGGAGTGGAATGGTCTTCTGAAGACTCAGGGTCAGCTCTAGTTGGGCTGTATCTCCTTGAGCAGCCTGTGTGCTATTCTACGAGATGTAGGTTTGATCTGGATCAGTGACCAGTATCTGGTGCTGTTTTCTCCAGCTGGAACATGGGGGTCTTGAAGCCGAGGGGTGGAAGTGGTAAATGTCACTACGGTAACTCTTAGCTCAGGTTGCTATGACAAAATACCAACAACTGGGTGGCTTATCAACAACAGAAATTTATTTCTCACAGTATGGGGCTTGGGAGTCTAAGATCATTGAGTTCTGGTGAGGGCCCTCTGCCAGGCTGTAAATAGCTGACTTTAAAAAAATCTTATGGAGGGTAAAGCTTGAGCTAGCTCTATGACCAAATTATTCCAACAGCCTTTGCTTTCTCGTTTTGTATCTTTGGAACCTACTGGTTTCAGGGTGTTAGTAACCAAGAGAGAAATGTGTCTGTCAGGAAATGCAACAATGTTGGAACCTGAGATTGTTACCTGGTCATCTAGCATTCCTCTTGCTTCCAGAAAACAGCATTCCATGTTAAGTGAGGGGATTGATCCTTATTATCATTGGAAAATAGGGTTACTGATTTACCCTGGATAGGGTAAGTCACGGAACCCAGGGAATTCTCTGTGATGTCTCTTAGTTTTTCCTCATCCCGTGATAAAGATAAAATTGCAGTAATTCTACACAAGCAAGATTATCAATTTTGGGGATATAGTTTGGGTTATCCCACCTGGTAAAGGACCCGATGACCGTGAGAACATGGAATAGACAGAAAATAAAGGAAATAAAGCATATTACCACCTTATGATTTGTTCAGACACCAGTGCTATTGGCCTTACTCGTATTTTCTTCCTGTTTCATTGTTGGGAACCGACCATGGAGGCCCACTGAGCGTTAGGGATCAGGAAGGGCCGTTGACCCCGAGACCACTAGGATGTGTTTGGGAGTTGTTGACTCCTCCCTCCTTTTCCACTTAACATTGTAGCCAGGAAAAGCTCCTACTGGCTCTAGCAGAAAACTCTGAGACAGAAATGTATACAGCTAAACTTGGGAGTCTATTGTTTCCATTTTCCATGGTTTGTGGTTTTTTGTTTTTAAAACAAATTAAGTTTAACTTTGAGTCACATTGAGGAACCTGAGTGCAGGTCACAGATTCTCTTGATGTGATTTTAGAAATTTATGGACATAGGTTTTAGAAAATAGCTTATATAGATTAAAGAAAATTTAAGTAACCATTTTATTGTAGAAGTGTGGTTAGTTTAGTTTGATTCAGGGTGGCCAGTGAAGTTTGAATTAGCCTGGCTGATGTTAGGAAAGTGTAACCATAGCAGCAATTGTTTAATAGAAATTAGTTTGAATTAGCACAAAATAGTAAAAGTTAATAATTCATTATGGTGGTTTCGGGTTTAGGCATTGAATGATGTTATTTTAAGTTTATATAATTGTAAAACAATTAAGGGTACATAAAAACTGGCTTGGGGAACATTAAATAAACATTAAAAACATAAAGACAATTTCTGGTTGTTCTTTTTCATTTGTGGTTGTTCTTCCTTATGTTTAAAAAGATATTTGCGTAAGGATGGGGGGGTGTCCTTTGTACACCTGGACTTGTTCATGTGAAAGGCACATGCTACCTTTTGTGTCCTGTGATGATGACGTTACAGAATTTGGGGATAAAAACCCACTGTTAATAATCAATAAAAGGCTCCTGCTCAACCTTAAACAGGAGTCCACTTTCTTTCTCCCCCCTTTCTTTCTCTCCTTTAGTCGCCGACGCTGTCTCACCTCCAGGAATCTCTGGCCTTGCTGGAGCAGGGCTCCAGCATTTCATGAATATATTTAAAAGAGTCCAACTTTTCCTCCTTTTCTGCTGCCTTTCATATGTTATTTAGAGTGAGTAAAGTTTACAAAATAGTCCATAGCTTAAAAACCATCCAGACAGAATTGTGAAAGAGGTAGAGGAGGAATAGACCTTCCATTGATCTTGAATTTAGACCTGAAGGCAAGAGTGGTAGACACTTGATCTTCCTTTTGACTAGCAGCTCCTATGAGGGATATATTATTAGGTGGTAGTATTTTGTGTTCCATAGTTGCTACATCTGCTGCTGCTTAATTGTAAGAATGGAAGAACTACGTGTATATGAGTGTTTGTCAGCCAAGTCCTCCAGTGGACATTTGTCATGTTATTCACAAAAACCCTTTTCAATCATACCTGAGTTTATGCTAATGAAGCGACTCTGGGTGAGCCCCTAGACAGCTCAGGATGGGGGCCGGTTGCCAGAGAAGTCAACCGTGTGACAGAAGGCTGGAACTTTCAGTCCCACCCCCAGGCTCCTGGGAGACTGAGTTAATCACCAATGGCCACTAATTCAATCAGTCATGCCTAAGCAATAGAGCCTCTGTAAAAGCCTATACAACAGGGTGAAGAGAGCATCTGGGTTGGTGAACACGTCCATATTGGGGTGCTCACCTACTCTCCCAGGAGACTGAAGCTGATGCACTTAGGGTCCTCTGGGTCTTGCACTATGCACGTCTGCATCTGGCTGTTCATTTGCATGCTTTATATTGCCCTGCATAATAGGTGGTAAATGGGAAAAGTGTTTCTCTGACTTCTAGGAGCCATTGTGGCAAATGATTGAACCTGAGAAGGGGATGTGGGAACCCCCAATTTGCAGCCAAGTCCGACAGAAGTGTGGGTAACCTGTGGATCAGCTATTTGAGATTGGCATCTTAAGGTGGGAAGCAGTCTTGTGCGACTGAGCACTTAACCTGTGGGGTCAGTATTGAGTTAGTTTTAATGTCAGACTTGAGTTAAATCGTAAGACACCATTTTGTGTCCACAGAGAATTGGAGAATTTCTTGGTGTGGAAAACCCACACATTTGTTGTTAGAAGTAGTGTAGGTAGAGAAACAGGTTTTTTTTTTTCTTTAGCAGTTCTATCATGTAATTTTTATAACTACCCAGAAGAGAGAGGAGGAGGACTTGTCAGAATTGAGAGTGTTACAACTGCATAGTAGTTAATTGTTGTCAGAATGTATCAGTATTCACTGGAAAAATATGTATGTATATTTTATCCCCAGTACACTTGCTGTGGTGATGGATAAGCTACTTGCCATCACAGGAGAGTTAATTCTTAAAGGGCATCACAAGTTTGGCTCAGAGATCTCTTCTAAGCATTTCCTATAATGTATGACTAGAGTCTTTTCTGCTCATTTTTTTTTCCAAGACTGGAAGTAGGAATTCTGCAAATCATTCATCTAGGCCAGGTGCACTTGGTAGTCTTAGCGTGCATGTATAGTTGTGTGGCACATACTTGTAGTCCTAGCTACATGGAAGACTGAGGAAGATAGCTTGAACCCAGGAATTTGAGGCTGTGTTGAGCTATGTTCATGCCACTGCATTCCAGCCTGGGCAACAGACTGAGACTCTGTGTCTTAAAAAAAAAAAAGACAAAACAAAACAAAAACTCTTAAGTCTTTCTTCTTGCTTTTCTTTCTTTAATTTTTTAAAAACTTTATCTATACGTATCCTTTTATCTCCTCCTCCCCCACTCCCCTTCCTGGCCTCTGGCAACCACTGATCTACTCTATTTTCATAAGATCTACATTTTTTAGGTCTCACATGTAAGAACAAACACGTGATATTTGTCTTTCTGTTCCTAGCTTATTACATTTAATATACCCATGTTGCTGCAAATGGTATAATTTTATTCTCTTTTATGGCTGATTAATATTCCACTGTGATAGAGCCCACATTTTCTTCTTTTAAAAATATTTCCTTTTTATTGATACATTATATTTTGCCTATTTATGAGATATGTGCTGTATTTTGTTTCATGCATAGAATGTATACTGATCAGTTCAGGGTATTGGAGTATCCATCACTGTGAGTATGCATCATTTCTATGTGGTGGGGACATTTCAAGTGTTCTAATCTAGCCACTTTGATACATGCAATACGTTGTGGCTGACTATAGTCACTGTACTTTACTACCTAACATTAGAACGTCTGTGTGTTTGTACCCATTGACCAACCTCTCTTCACCCCTCCCTCCCACCCACATACCCTTTCCAGCCTCTGGTATCTATCATTCTACTTCATACTTCCAAGAAGTCAATATTTAAGCTCTCACACATCAGTGAGAATATCCAATATTTATCTTTCTGTGCCTGGCTTGTTTCACATAACATAATGACTTCTCGTTCTATTCATGTTGCTGCAAGTGACAGGAGTTCATTCATTTTTTATGGTTGAATAGTGTTCCATCATGTATATATTCCACATTTTCTTTATCTAGTCATCCACTGCTAAACACTTAGGTTGATCCCATATTTGCTATTTTAAATAGTGCTATCATAACATGCAAGTGCAGGTGTCCTTTTGATATACTGACTTATTTTTCTTTGAATAAATAGTAGTGATGGTATGGTATAGATCTAGTTTTAGTTTTTTTGAGACATCTCCATACTGTTTTCTATAGTGACTGTACTAATTTACACTTATTATTTCCTCCCTTTTTTAAAAAACTGGGATGAGATAATATCTCACTGAGGTTTTAGTTTGTATTTCTCTGAGGATTAATGATGCAGAACATTATTTCATATAACTGCTGACTAATTGTATGTCTGCTTTTAAGAGATGTCTATTCAGGTCTTTTGTCCATTTTAAAATTAGATTATTTGGATTTTTTTTGGTTGTTGTTGCTACCCCTTGTCGGATAAATAGCTGCAAATATTTTCTCTTCCATTCTGTGGGTTATCTCTCCAGTTGTTTGATTGTTTCCTCTGCTGTGCAGAAGCTTTTTTAGCTTAATTTAATTCTATTTGTCTATTTTTGCTTTGGTTGCTGGTGCTTTTGAGGTCTTACACAAATAATTTTTGTCCAGATAGATGTCCTGGAGCATTCCACCAAAATTTTCTTCTAGTAGTTTCATAGTTTCAGGTCTTAGAAATAAGTCCTTAATCCATTTTGATTTGAATTTTATATGTGGTGAGAGACAGGCATCAATGTCATTCTTCTGCAAATAGTTATCCAGTTTTCCCAGCATCATTTGTTGAAGAGACTGTCCTTCTCTTATTGTATGTTATTTATGCCTTTGTCAAAAATGAGTTGGCTGTAAATGTGTGGTTTGATATCTGGGTTCTCTATTCTGCTATTGGTCTGTGTGCCTGCTTTCAAAGTCAGTTCCATTATGATTTGGTTAACATAGCTTTGTGATATATTTTAGAAATTATGTAGTGTGATGCCTCTTGCTTTGTTCTTTTTGCTCAGGACTGCTTTGGTTATTGAGGGTCTTTTGTAGTCCTATATAAATTTTAGGATTATTTCTACTATTTCTGTGAAGAAATATTGGTATTTTGATAGAGATTGCATTGCACCTAAATATCTTTGGATAGTATTGCCATTTAAAAAATATGAATTCTTCCAATCCATTACCATGGGAATCTTTTCATTTTTGTGTGTGTCCTCTCCAATTTCTTTCATCAATGTTATATAGTTTCCCTTGTATAGATCTTTCACTTCTTTGGTTAAACTGATTCCTAGGTATTTTATATTGTTTATTGCTACTGTAGATGTGATTACTTTCTTAATTTCTTTTTTGACTTGTTCACTGTTGGCATATATAAATGCTACTGATTTTTGTATATTGATGTCTGAATTCATTTTTCAGTTCTAACAGTTTTTTGGTAGGGGTTTTAGGGTTTTCTAAGTATAAGATTATGTCATCTGTGAACAAGACTAATTTGACTTCTTCCTTTCCAATTTGGAGTCCCTTGTCTTGCCTAATTGCTCTGGCCAGAAATTCCAGTAATATGTTGAATAAAAGTGGTGAAAGTAGTCATCATTGTCTTGTTCAGATCTTAGAAAAAAGACTTTCAGTTTTCTCCCATTCATTATATTAGCTGTGGGTTTGTTATATGTGGTTTTATTACTTTGAGGTATGTTTCTTTTATACCCAGTTTGATAGGGGTTTTTACTATTAAGGGATGTTGAATTTTGTTCTTTCCTGTTTTTTTTTCTCTCTCATTAGTGTTTTTTCCTTTTAGGTTGAAGAACTCCCTTTAGCATGTTGTAGGATGGGTCTGGTGGTGAATTCTCTCAGTTTTTGGTTGTCTGGAAAAGACTTTCTCTCTCCTTCATATTTGAGAAATAGGTTTATGAAATACAGTAGTTTGGATGACAGTATTATTCTTTCAGCACTTTGAAAATGTCATCCCACTCCCCTCGGCCTGTATGGTTTCTGCCAGACCAATAGAAGCTCCTTTCCATGTTACTGACTTATTTTCTTTTGCTGTTTTTAAGATCCTGTCTTTGTCCTTGACCCTTGAGAGTTGATTACTATATGCCTTGAGGTAGTCTTATTTGGGTCAAGTCTGTTTGGTTTTGTACCTGAACACTTATATCCTTCTCAAGTTTTGAAAAGTTTTCTATTATTATGTCTTTGAATAGGCTTTCTACTCCTTGTTTTTGCTCAATTCCCTCTTGAATACCAGTAATTATTAGATTTGGCCTTTTGAGGTAATTTTCTATATTTTGTAATCTTCTATACCTTATAGGTATTCTTTATTCCTTTTCATTCTTTCTTCTTTTTTCTCCTCTGACTGTATATTTTCAAAAAGCTTGTCTTTGAGCTCATTGATTCTTTCCTCTGCAGGACCATCCTCTGCTGTTGTTGAGAATCTCCAATGAAGTTTTCAGTTTAGCAAATGTAAGTTTTAAGATTTCTGTTTGATTTTCTAAATCATTTCAATTTTTTGGTTTCTCTGAAAAATTTCTGAATTGCCTTTTTGAGTTATTTTGGAGATCACTGAGTTTCCTTAAAAACTGATATTTTGAATTTTTGGTCCCAGAGCTCACATATTACCATCTCATTAATGTCAGTCACTGGTCCTTGCTATGGCCATTTAGGAGACCATGTTTCCCTGTTTGCTGTTGTTTCTTGTGGGTATATTTCTATGTCTTTGCGTTAAAGGATTATATATTTCAGTCTTCACTCTCTGGTTTGTCTTGGTTTTTACTGGACATGTTTGCTTAGAGCTTCTTTGTATTTTAACTGTTGTTTTTCTTTCTCTTTTTTTCTCGTTGGGTTGCTGTTTCCTTTTTAGTACTAGATGGTGTCTCAGGCCCAGCTTTGTCTTGCCTGTCCCAAATGGGGAAAGTTCCAAGGGGCAACTCCTAGTAGTGTAAGAGGGCTGGCCAGGGATTTGTAGCACAAACTCCTATGGTGTGGTGCTGCTGAGCAACCACTTTGATTTTGTGTCTCCTTTGGCTGAGATACAGAGTAGAGTTTCCAGTGTTGGGAATGTTAGTCCCACCACTCCCACTTGTCTCTTGCTGTCCTCATAGATATTTCTCTCTTTAGGCACTCCAGATGCTTCCCATGGGTTGAGGGACAGGGCTCCTGTCAGGGAACCCAAGATAACAGGGAAGCTGGTTGTCTACCTTGATCTTACATTTTCCAGTGTGGAACCCATGAGCTGGGAAATAATTTTCCACACGCTTGGTTTTATGTCAATTGGGGAAAGGATATCTTAGATATGGAAGTCTGGTTCTCTTACCATCTGCTCAGAGTTTTTTCACTTCTCTGTAGCCTGGGAACTGTCTAATCTCCGTATTTGAGTTCTGGGATATTGCTGGTGATAATCTTGGCACTGTATATCTGGTTTTGGTTTTCTGTATGTCGAAGAAATGGAGCTAGCTTGCTTCTATGCCAGCATTTTGGAACTATAAGTCCCTCCCCTTCTTGTTTTTTAACACATTCCCCTGGCTTTGTAGGCTCCTTAACCCCAAGCCCCCAGGGCATCCTTTTCATGCTGGTGAGCTCCAAGTCTGTGCTTTCTCTGGTTCTTTGCACATTGGTGAGCGGATGCTTTCTCTGAAACTGCCTTATAATCATTTCCACTGCTTCTCCTCTTCCCCACAGAAAGGATATCCTGGAAAAATGTTCTTTGCATCACCTGATTAGCTTTTGTGACTGGAAGAAAAATTTTCTGATATTTCTGAAAAAAAGGTCATACTTAACTTCATTTTATTTTATTTTTATTTTAAAACTTCATTTTATTTCATTTTATATTATACATCTTTTTCTAAGTTGAACAATTGCTCTTCTTATAGTGTTTGCACCTTTCAAATAATTGCACCTTTTTAGTCTTAAAATTATAAATATTTATCCCCACTAACCTTTTTATTTGCATCACCCTTGGTGATTCTCAGATTTGATCTTTATTCCCAGACTTTTCCAGGTTAAATACAGGGTTCCAAATAAGACATGCTATTATAAATTCAGGTGCACAGAGTCAGGAAGAAGGAAAAAAGTATTCTCTCCATGAAGCAGTATTGTTATATTTATTCTAAAATAGGTCTCTTTTTGGGGGTGGAAGGAGGATGAGGATGATGGCTTTCATCTAAAATCACAAAGGGTATGTGTTCTGTTTCACTTTCAGATGTTTCTCATTTTCCCCACTTTTTTCCTTCCCTGTATTCTTAACTATCACAAGTTTATTTATTACTATGTTGTCTTTGCTGGTATTAGCAATAGCTCTTAATTTAGCATCATCTGCAAACTTCATTTAAGTACCATTTGCTGTCTCTGTGAGATCATTAATAAAGATGTCAACCACAGCATCTTGGAAATTTGCTACAACACTTCTTCATCTTTAAGAAAAAACAAAGATGTAGAGACAGTTAGAAAGTATTGAGATCTCCTCTTTGCTCACCTGACTTTTAAGGCCCTCCCAAATGTCTTCTGAGAGGCAGCCCACCTCTTTAGGAGAGACTTGGCTGCGTGACTCTTCTTGTCATGTTTTCATTCATTGTATTAAGATGAGTTTTCTTTTTTTTCTTTTTTTTCTTTTTTTTTGAGTTGGAGTCTCACTCTGTTGTCCAGACTGGAGTGCAGTGGCCGCTCCTGGCCACCGCAGCCTCGACCTGCTGGGTTCCGGCGATCCTTCCGCCTCAGCCTTCCAAGTAGCTGGAACTACAGGCGCGCGCTACCACACCCGGCTAATTTTTTTTTATTTATTGTAGAGATGAGGTCTTGCTTGCCCAGGTGGGTCTTGAACCCGCGGGCTCAGGCAATCCACTCACCTCAGCCTCCCAAGGCATGAGATTACAGGCTGAGCCACCAAGCCCGGCTGCTCACTTAACTTTTAAGGCCCTCCCAAATGCCTTCTGAGAGGTAGCCCACCTCGTTAGGAGAGACTTGGCTGCATGACTCTTCTTGTCATGTTTTCATTCATTGTATTAAGATGAGTTTTCTTAAATAAAAGAAAATGCAACCTTGGGAGAGAAGAGGTCAGTGATGCCCAAGACTTAAATTCTTGTCAGTCAGATGGTATGGAGTTTGGAATCAGATTTAAAGATAATAAAAGAATCTTTAAGAAATTTAAAGAATCTTTAAATTTTTTTCCTAAGATGGTGATCTGAGACCTGCTCTTGTTATTATTTGACTATCTAGTTGCTCAATTAACAGTAGACTGAAGTAATGACTGGTTTACAAACCACCACGGTGAGTTTCCATTACTGACATACGGACAAAAAAAAAAAATCCTTAGATTTTTGGGAACAGTTAATAAAGAATCCCTGAGCACCCAATCTGTTCTAGCAGTTGTGGAATAAATGATTGTCCCCAAGTATCCTCTCTCTCCCTCTTCCTTTAAGTCATGGCACACTCCTTCCTACTGTATTTCCTAGCCTCCCTTACAGCTAAGTGTGACCATGTGACCAAATTTTTGGCTAATAAGATATGAGCAGAAGTCATGTGATCAATTTTTTCTACATGCTCTTAAAAATAAAGGTGCTTCTGGTAGCTAGAGCAGGGACATGGTACTCAGCTTTTATCATGCAGAAAACAAAATAACCCAGAGGAAGGTTGAGTACCAAGATAGAAGAAATTTGGTCCCCTGAATGACCTTGTGAAGTGGAGCTGCTCAACAAGCCGGGACTAGCCAGCTTATTACAGGAGAGAGAAATAAATCTCTGCCTTATTTAAGATGTGGACTTTTTGTCTCTCTGTGCTACAGTAGCTTAGCATTGCCTTAATACATAAAACAGAAACTAATCTTTGCTTGTTATAATAAATCTTTGTTGAAGAGATAAGCAATAATGCTAATAGCCTCTGCTTAAGAAGTACAAACGGATTCTAAAAATTTCAAAAGGAAGGTTTGATGTCGAAGTTTCAGGCGATACCATATACGTATAAGCATCTAGCTTTGTCCTTGAATTCATAATTTATTAATAAATCTCATGTTATGTCTTTAAATCACTTCCGGGTTTCTGTTTTGTTTGTAGTACTTCCATGGATATTTTGGTGCATAAACCCTGACCTTCATCTTTTTTATATTTCCCTGAGAAGACATCTCAGGAGGAAAACATGCTCTAGCCTTGCCTCTTTCTCTAATCCTGGACCATCCAACGCCCATCTGCACACATCTCTAATACCAAGACTTTTCCTCATGTACTCAAGAAAGAAAATATTTTAAAACGAAGTTTTATCTAAATTTATCTCTAGAATCAAATATGTTCCCTCTGATATGGGTTTCAGGGCCTTCTTCAGCTCAGTTTAACTTTTACAACTGTATCTTTTGTCGCACCTGTGTCCAAGACACTTTTCTACCCCTTAAACATACCTTCTCATTTCCTTTAATCTTTTACCATATGGCCAAACTATACCCATTCTCAAAGATACCTCAACAGTCCCGCTTTCTATTTAGACTCCAGTGTGTATAAGCCACTTGGACATCTGTTCCCATGGAACTCTTGGTGTCCTCTGGTTTTTACTATATAAATTTGGCGGTGAGGGAGCTCTCTGGATTCCATTTGTGAAGTCACAAATACCATTCATGAAGGCTCCACCCTCATGACCTGATTACCTCCCAAAGGCCCAACCTCCTAATACCACGTGGAGATAGCTCTAGACCCCATGTGCTCAAGAACCTGCCAGAATCATTAACAGATAAACTTCTGGGCCGAGGCTAGATTGCAGACTGACTCTCATGTGAGGAAGACACTGCCTGACCGAAACGAGAGACCCATGCTGGTAACACGAGGTGATGGACCCTAGAGTTTAGACTAAGGCTGTATTGGATCATGTTCAGATATTTAGCAGAAGAAACTAAGCAAAACAGAAAAGAATTCAGAGCAAAGAATATAAGAAAGGTTGATATTAGAGAATTTGTTGTACTGAGCAGGAAAGATTAAGTGCCTGCCTCAATTCCTAACACAGTCCCACTTTCCCATTTTAGTTTACGTGAAGTCAGCTATACTGCCTTTTCTTTCTTGGAGGCAGTCTTATAATAAATCAGCAATTTATTTGAGTTGTCTTGAATGGGTTTCTGTTTCATGGGACTTAAAAGAACTTTGAATGGGACAGTGTCTAACTAGGGCTCTAAGTTCTTTAATGTGGGCAGAGTATACTGTATTCTTTGGCCTCTCTTGAAGCATTTTCCTATACATTGGTATGAGCAATTTCTTTAAAAAATTATTTTCTATGTCACTTCACAATCTGTTATTCTTTCATAAAAAATACGGTCTCCAAAAATATACCATATCATTCTCTATATTCTTACAGGTTTAACATTTCTATGTGTCTGATTGGATTTGAGCTTCAGTTCAATCATTTACTAGCTGTGAGATCTCACTATAAAGGAGAAAGGATTATACCAGAAAACTGCTAGAGCGCTGTTTATACTGTTGGGATTGAAAACCATGATTAACTACCAGGGAAAGGAATTTGAATTAGTGGCCTAACAATTACATTCATAATTTTCTCGCAGAGCAACTGCCATACATAGAATAAAAATACAGAATTTCTAATAAGACTAAACTCATCATATGAAAGTATTTACTATATTTGGGTTGAAAGATGTAGCACTCTATTAAGATTCAGTGTGTGTTTATGTAAATTACCATTTAAAAGGAAACAAAATAAAAGTAAAATCTGAAGGTAATTGAGACATTGTTATTGAATAAGATAAAAAAACTAAGATAGATAATAGGATCCTTAAGGTAATTCACTATCAGTTTTGTTATAAATGTTCCTATTTAACAGATATCTTTATTTGGGGAGAGTAATAATCAAAGCCCACATTTATGGAGTATTCACTACATGCCCAGCATTGTACCTGCTTTTTGCATGTATTAAATTCACTCTCAAATAGTCCTACCGTGTAAATTCTGTAATATTTTTCATTTTACAAAAGAGAAATTTGAAGTTTAAGAAATAATATTCTTTTTCGAAGGATCTGAACACAGATAATCTTTCTGACTTATATTTATGTCATATTATATCACTTCATTTAAAACTCTCTTCTGGCATGTAAGAGTGAACCAAAGCAATACATTTATTTATATCATGGTTTTTCTTGCTTACACCCGCTAGTGCAGGATCTCCAGAGCTTTGTCAAGCTACTTATTTCTAGCAGCGCCCAGGGGTTGTTTCATATGTGTTAATGACCAAATCTGATTGGCCACCATGGGGTGCTACAATTACTTGGGGTCAGATAATTGAAAGAACTCGCAGGACACTAACAAGGTGTACTTATGAAAGATTTATTACAGGCAAAGGATACACAGAACCAGGAGCAAAAGGCATAAAGCACAGTCATGAAGGCCTGGAACACCTGAGCACGATGTCCAGGGTCCTCCCTCAGTTACACAGACTATGTTCCATCTCAGGATCATGACCCACCAACATGAGAAGGAGATAGCTGTCTCAGGGAAGATGAGGCACAACTTTACTGGGATTTATTTAGACTTCACTAATGCTAGATTGAGTGGCCAGGTAAACCAGATGAGGACCGTCAGTCTGTATTTTTTTCACTAAGCAATGTAGACAAGTTGGCACTGTGCCTTCAGGGGAAGTCTGGGCTTTAAACAGCACATTAGAAATCGTTAGCTAGTACATTTCCATCCTCTCTTGGCCAAGGGTCTGTACCATGGCTCCAGGCATCCCTGGAGATGCCTGCAGACAAGTTATAATTTAATCCTGTGTCCAGGTGTGTGGATTTGTCACTTAAGAAGTTCTTTACTTGCTCAAGCCTAGTGCTGTCCAATAAACTTCCTGGAAAGATGGAAGTGTTCTTGATCGCCAATGTCCAATAGAGTAGTCACTAGTCACAAGCAGCTATTGCACACCTGAAATGTGGCTAGGGCTTGAAGGAACTGAATTTTACATTTTATCTGGTTTTAGTTTAAATAGCTTCATGTGGATGACAGCAACCATATTGGACAGTGCAGCTATAGTTCCTTCCTGTGCTGGATGTTGCTGTATTTATTGGACAGCATTGTGTCCACCGGGAGTCACTAGCTTCCATTTGGTACTGCCTTTCCTTCTCGGCAATGCCACCTCTGGTGGGCATTGCTGCCACTGCTGCTGGGTGTGGCTCTGTCCACTGGGAATTGGAGTGGGTGTTCTGCAGCACCCAAGGTGAGTGGTAGACAATGTTGATGGCCTATGCAACAGCCATTTCACACCCCCCACTTGTTCAGCAGAGCCTGCCTCCTACTCTAGAGACAGAAAGTCCCAGCTTCTCCCTTTCCATCCTCTCTTGCATTTTACAGCATGCACATGAGACCCAAACCTGGTCTATGCAACCTGCAGGAGTGCTGCTTTGTTGCATACATGCAATGGATGAAATGTTTGTGTTACCCCAAAACTTACATGTTGCAATTCTAACCTCCAGTGTGTTAGGATTAGAAGGTGAGGTCTTTGGGAGGTAATTAGGTCATGAGGATAGAACCCTCGTGAATTGATTAGTGCCCTCATAAAAGGGACTACCGAGAGCTTTCTCACCCTTTCTCTGCCATGTGAAGATACAACAGGAAGTCAGTATTCTGCAACCTGGAAGAGGTTTCCTTTGTAACAAAACGGATATGTACGGGTGGAAACAAATCTTTTCTTGGGGCAGACATTGGAGCTGTGGTGACTCCTGTGGGATTGCTCAGAGGCAAATCTGAGGACTGAGTCAGCACTTTGAGGATTCCAGTGTGGATGGAGATTGACTCTTGATGACATTGTTGCGTGACCAAGCCAATCCTGGAAATAGCGACTTCCTAATTTTTCATTATGTTCAAAAATAAAATTGTGCATCAAATCTCACAGTGTGGATAATTATTGCACACCCTTTCCAAAGACGTGACTGCATAGTGGGCTGAGGTAGGAAACAATTATAATTGATAGCACCATTTCACTCTGAAATTTTCCTACTGAGGGTTTGTTATTTAAAAAACAAAAACAAAATAAGCAAAAAAGTATAAAAGAAAAAAACGGATGGGAAGCAAGAAAATGGAGACCCTGTGCATGACAAACGCTTCGAGGAAGCTTGACTGAAGAAGACTTTTGCTGGAGGTAGAAATAGTCACTGCAAGAGTGTGTTGGAATGCTGATAAAACAAACAAGCAAAACAAAACAGAGAAGAAGTGAAAGAAAGAGCCTGTATGGAGAGATAAAGTGTTGTCACAAAAGGGCAGTATCTGTGATTTTAAAGTTCGTCTAATCCTCATGTTTATCTCTCTTCCATCTTTAACTTCCTCCTGCTTTATCTAACTGTGTTACTTCACCTCATTTGCTTAGGAGAAATTTTTAGAGAAATAAAACATTCTGTCATGGAAGCAATTCATAGACTGCTCATTGTCCTCCCACCAAGAGGCAACCACATCATAAATTGGTAGTTCATTTTTTCCAAACAAGTTTTTATTCTTTAGTGCATATTTATGTACAAATAAAATATATTTCATGTTTTTAAATGTTTCATAAACCGACCATCCTCTACATCTTTCCTTCAATTGGTTTTGTTTTGTTCGCCATTGCTATTGAGTTTTATTCATCTTGAAACACAAAAGCTCCATTTTGTTACCACACACAATCCATTGATTAAGTATGCCATTGGGTTTTTTTCTGTTGATGGAAAACTATTTCTTGTTTTTAAAAATTAAATTAAAAAATATCAAAGTTGTATACATACATACAGTTTAAAAAGTCAAATTGCTCTGCAAGGCTTGTTAAAAGCACCCTCGCCAACTTTAGTCAGTCCAGAGCAGCCATATTCAGCTTTTATAGATAACTTGATTGGTATTTGCTTCTAAAACTCTAAATTGAATATTTATAGCAGCTACTTTCTTTATATTTTAGGCTTTATCTATTATCACACAAAGTTTTAGTCCTCTTTCCCACCCATGCCTCTCTCCATCACACACCAGCATTGCTGATCTTCCACCTTTTCAAAATTTTGATTAGATCAACATATAGTTTTATTGGGACTTAGAGAACACTGCCAGAGCTGAGTCTTATGAGGATCAACACTTTTCTTTCCTATATAACGTTTTGTGTCCTCTGAAGTTAATAAGTCATTTTGTTAATTTCATTTTTATTTGCATATCCAGAGTCTCCCCAGTTGTGTAAGTATCCTCTGAATACATATAAATACAGTTGATATCTTCTCATTTTCATCTTTTTATTATTTTATTTTATTTTATTTTATTTTATTTTATTTTTGAGTTGGAGTCTCACTCTGTCACCCAGACTGGAGTGCAGTGGACGTTCCCGGCCACCGCAGCCTCGACCTGCTGGGCTCTGGCGATCCTTCCGCCTCAGCCTTCCAAGGAGCTGGAACTACAGGCGCGCGCTACCATGCCCGGCTAATTTTTTTTTCATTTATTGTAGAGATGAGGTCTCGCCAAGTTGCCCAGGTGGGTCTCAAACCCACGGGCTCAGGCAATCCACTCACCTCAGCCTCCCAAGGCGCGGGATTATGGGCTGAGCCACCGAGCCTGGCTCATCTTTTTATTTTTTGAAGAGACTTTTAAAAAAGATTATTATCTTTAGTGGACTCATAATAATTGTATGTATTTATGGGAAACTGTGATATTTTGATAATTGTGTACAATGGGCCATGTTCAGATTAGGGTAACATCTATCACTGGAAACAATTATCATTTCTTTGTGTTGAACATTCAGAATCCACTCTCGTAGTTATTTAAAATATGCAAAGTATTGTTATTAATTATAGTCATGCCATAGTGCTATATGGAACACTAGGACTTATCCAGCTGTAATTTTGTATCTCTTAACCAACCACTGGTTGTCCCCTTCTCCCTTACACCCCCCAACCTCTAGTAACCACTAATCCATATCCTACTTTTGTTCATCAACATTTTTAGCTTCCACATATGTATGTGAATGAGAACATGTGGTATTTATTTTTCTGCGCCTGGCTTATTTCACTTAACGCAATGTCCTCCAACCTCATCCATGTGGCCATGAATAACAGAATTTTATGCTTTTTTGTGGCTGAATAATTTTATATTGTGTGTGTATACCACATTTTCATTATTCATTCATTTTTTGGATGCAAGATTAGGTTGTTTCTGTCTCTTGACTGGTGTGAATGGTGCTATGACAAACAGGAGTGCACAGACCTCTTCAACATACAGGTTTCCTTTTCTTTGTGTATATTCCCAATAGTGGTGTTGCTGGATCCAACAGTAGTTCAACTTTTAGTTTTTTGAGGAACATCTATGCTGTTTTCTATAATGGTTGTACTAATTGATATTCTCACCAACAGTGTACAAGACTTTCCCTTTCTCTGCATCCTGCCAGCATTTATTTTTTACTTTTCCTTTCTTTTTTTATGGTAGCCATTCTGACTGGGGTGAGATGATATCTCATCATGATTTTGTTTGCATTTCCCTATTGATAGTACTATTGAACATCTTTTTTCATATTCTTGTTTGGCCATTTGTATGTCTTCTTGTAAGAAATCCTGCGCTTTGGGAGGCTGAGGTGAGCGGAGTGCCTGAGCCCGCGGGTTCGAATCCCGCCTGGGCAACTTGGCAAGACCTCATCTCTACAATAATTCAAAAAATTAGCCAGGCGTGGTAGCGCGCACCTGTAGTTCCAGCTACTTGGAAGGCTGAGGCGGAAGGATCGCCGGAGCCCAGCAGGTCGAGGCTGTGGTGGC